>VZQC01013594.1:4388232-4415287 GCA_009823505.1 Rhizomys pruinosus
AATAATAATAATAAAATGGTAGTCGGCACAGTAAGAACTTGGGCAAGAAGTAGGGTTACCCAGGTATTTGGTCATATACCCCAGAAGGAAGGTAACAAGGCTGTGAGGAGCCTCCCAATTTAGTGGCCAGTACAAGACGTATGATCACTCTGGATCCCAACTTCAAAGATCACTCACTGTAGAGAAAGCTGCTAGCCCAGTTTCACGTGGATCCTTTGTTCTTCCTGCCCCATCACCCACGGATGCCCTTCTGACTGCTCCCAGCTCACAACCCTGGTGTTCTCCTTGACTGGGATGCTCAAATCACAAAATACAAAGGGGGTCCAGACAGGGTCATCTGCCTAGCTTCAAAAGGAGTGTCCCCTGAGCAGGAGAGGGTGGTTCTGGGCTGCAATGAGCCTGAGGACCTGTGGTGCTGTCCATTACAGAGTGGCCTCCATGGTGGGGCTCAGGACGAACACAGCCGTGAGACCCAAAATGAAACCACATTCTAACCTAGATTGCTTCTCAGCCGCCAGCCGCTCCTCCTGGGTCTGGCGCTGCCTGGGGGATCTGACTGGCCTTTGCTGGGAAGAGTGATTTTTAAAGGTTAGGGAGGAAGCTGCACAGAACAGTGTGCTTTTGCTTGACAGCAAAAGAGCGGTTCCTCCTACCTTAAAGACCCCAGGACCTCTGATCACGTCACCCCCAGGTGACAAAAACCTTGCTTGTCAAGACCCTTGCTGGGTCAATTCTATTTCAACAACAAAATTGTTTAAAAGTCTTTGTCTAAAATGATGTTGCCTTTGAGTGAAGCCACCTGGGAAGGTCTGAACATCTTTACTATTCTACACCCCAGAATTCCCACAAGAAATCAAATATAAGCCTCTTTAAGAAGCTTTAAATAATTTTGAGCTTTCTTATTGACTTATTAAAATGCAGCTTAAAACACGCCTCCCATGCAATCCTTTTACAAGGGTCAGGGATATAAAAGTTGAAGGAATGTGATTAGTAGGTCAGGTAGAAAGGCAGAATCAGTCATATTTAATTTTGGCTGTTTTCTACTAACCTGCCCTGAGCCACAAGGCTGGCTTTGCCAGCCCATGCCTGAATCTGAACAGTTAGCCCCATGTACCCATCAGCAATTTGGTGATTCCTAACCATTCTCTGTGCATAAATATCTCCTGCAGAGACCTCTCTGTTTCCCTTGCAAGCACACCCCAGTGGCTTTGTATGTGAACAGCCCTCTGGTTCTAAGAATGGGGATTTCTTAGCAGCCTTTGTTACTGGCTTCAAAGGGCTTGGAACATTCCAGGGCAGCTTTTGATCCCTGCATACTTAGCAACATGAAACACTAGACCACGTTTTTTCCCATTTCAGTAAGTGAGGCTCCTCCCCAGGCTGAAGGAATCCAGAGCCACGGGTGGGGTATGAGAAGTGAGTAGTTGGGTGCCCAAGGCCTTCGTGAACGTGTGACTGCATATACAGTTAAGGGGTACAAAGTCTGGGAAAGCCACACTCTTCAGGGAAAGGAGTCTACCAAACCCCACTTCCTTCTATCTCTAGATTGCTTTCCATTGCTGTGACAAAACACTCTGACCAATACCAACTTGCGGAGGAGGAAACAGTTTGTTCATCTTACATCTCCTGGGTCACAGTTCATCACTGAGGGAGCCCAAAGCAGGAAACTGGAGGCGGGAGCTGAAGCACAGGCCATGGAGGAATGCTGCTTACTGGCTTGGTCACTGGCCCATGCTCACCCTGCTTTCTTTTTTTTTTTTTTTTTAATTTTTTAAAATTATTTATTTCTGTATGTGTATGAATGTACTGTCTGCATGCAAGTTTGTGTCAGAAGAGGGTGTCAGATTCCCCTGGAACTGGAGTTTCAGGTGGTTCTCGGCCACCATGTGGGTGCTGGGGATCGAACCCGGGTCCTGTACAAGAGCGATCAGTGCTCTTAACTGCTAGGCCATCTCTCCAGCCCCTCACCCTGCTTTTTATTTTATTTTATTTTTTTATTTATTTTCTATGTGTATTAATGTACTGTCTGCATGCAGGTTTGTGCACCTGTGTCGTGCAATGCTGCGGAGGTCAGAGACCGTGTCGGATTCCCCTGGAGCTGGAGTTCTCCTGGAATTGGAGTTACAGACGGTTCTCAGCCGTCATGTGGGTGCTGGGGATCGAACCCGGGTCCTCTGCAAGAGCAGTCGGCACTCTTAACCGCTAGGCCATCTCTCCAGCCCCCACCCTGCTTTCTTATACAGAGCACAACAACCTGCCCAGGGGTGGCACCGCCCACAGGGGGCTGGGCCGTCCCACGTCACTCAACAATCAAGACAATACTCCACAGAGGTGGCCACAGGCCAGTCCAATGGAGCCAATTCCCCAGTGGAGGCGCCCCCAACCCAGGTGTATCAAGTTGACACTAAAGCTATCCAGCACAGCTGCCATATGAGACACCCCGCCCCCAAACCCTCTGTGAGAGCAGTCAGTGCTCCTAACCTCTGAGCCACCTCTCCAGCCGCTTGACCCGGATTTTTTAACCTAGCATTCTTCTACTTTAAAATATCTGAACCATCTCTTCAGCTCCCCACCCCATCGTGTTTTTTGAGACAGGGTCTCTTACTGGCCCTGAGGCTTGCTCATTCATCTAGGCTGGGTGGCCAGTGAACCCCGGCAGCCCTCTCCAGACTCCATCTTCCCAGATGGGATTCTAGACTTACCCCACACTTGGGTACTAGGGATCTGAACTCAGGTCCTCAGGATTACACAGCAAAATCTTCACCAACTGAGCCCTCTCAGCTCCTCAGCCTCACCAAAGATACCTATCTTAAATGCACAAAAAGCGTTCTTCTTAATCAAGAAAGATTTGGGGAGGTGCAAAGCTTTACAAGAGGAAGCTGATCTATAAGACAGATCTATGCAGGGCACCCTGCCTTAACTAAACCCTGAGGCTGGCAGGAAATTTGATTTCTTTTTTAATATACATATATTTTTTAATTAATTAATTTACTTATTTTCTATGTGTATGAATGTACTGCCTGCATGTAGGTTTGTGCACCTGTGTCATGCAATGCAATGGAGGTCAGAAGAGGGTGTCAGATTCCCCTGGAACTGGAGTTCTCCTGGAATTGGAGTTACAGACAGTCCTCAGTCGCCATGTGGGTGCTGGGGATCGAACCCAGGTCCTTTGAAAGAGCAGTTGGCACTTTTAACTGCTAGGCTATCTCGCCAGCCCCAGGAAATTTGATTTCTTGGAAGATACCATGGGATGAGTGGAGAGTCTGGGTTCAAAGCTCAGGGCCGGACACATCTCCCAAGGCAACTGGGGGTCTCCATTCCTGTGCCAAAGAGATCTCTGGGATGTGTCCGCTGTTGCTGTGAGTGTTAGCTTACTTGTTTTGGAGATAGGGTATCATGTGTGGCCCAAGGTGGCCTTGAACTTATAAACATTCTTCTTGCATCTGCACCCTAAGAGCTAGATTATAGGCATGTGCCACCAGGCCTGGCCCAGTCCAGTGGTTCTGGCATGTCTGATTTGGCCTAGACACAGGTAGCTTCTGTGCTGGTAGTTTGTGGGGAAGTATCAGGGTCCAGAGTTCCCTGATCGAACCTGAACTCTGTTCCTCACCAGCGGGACAAGCTTGACCAAGTTACACTAGTCATAAAATAGGGATGCCAGAATCGAAAGCACTGCCGAGGCTCAGAAAAGACCATCTGCCAAGTATGAGACTCAGCTTGGGATTTTATGCGTCCAAACTGGGAAACACGGGCAGTTTCCTACTGTGCAGAAGCCTCTGCCCTGTACTTGACATGGAGCAAACACTAGGCTAATGTGAGCCAAGCCCATCCTGTTTGTGATAGCATCTGCCTGCCTGGTGACCTGCCTGCGTCATCCTGCTCTCTGACATCACTACAGAGCCAGTCTCATCATTAGCATGCTTCAGGCTGGGCTTTTCATCCACAACAGACAGCCTGGCAGGTAACTTCCTAAACAAGCAGCCCGTCCACCCACAGAAGCCACCTCAGGGTCCCTCAAAACACACATCGCACAGACTGCTCAGCATCACCTGTGGCTCAGCTCTGCCTTCGTGGAAGTGACAGACATGATTCCAGGTGCTCGAAACTTGTGATTCTTTGAGGGAGGAGAAAGTCTGTGGTCACAGGACAGAGTTTGTGGCTGCTGGCCCAGGACTCTGCTTCAACATATGCCAACATATGCCAACACTGATCAAATCCTCAAAGCATGGGTTGCCTGGGATATGGTGCCCATGCTGCCTCCTCTTCCTCTTCCTCCTCCTCCTCCTTCCCCTCTCCTCTTCCTCTCCCTGCTCCTTCACCTCTCCTCTTCCTCCTCTTCTTCCTCTTCCTCCTCCTGCTCTTCTTCCTCTTTCCCCTCTCTTCCCCCTCTTTTCCTCCTCTTCCTCCGTTTCTTCCTCTTCTTCCTCCTCATCCTCCTCTTCTTCCTCTTATCTTTGTAAGACAGGGTCTCTAGGCAGTCTCGAATTGCTATACAACCTAGAAGAACCTTGAACTCCTAATCCTCCTGCCTCCTCTGTAGCACTGGGATTACAGTCCTGTGCCCATATTTTTTTCTTTTTTCTTTTCCACAAAGAATAAGCACTCATATTGCAGAGCACTGTTTCCCAGAGACGCCAACTACACCACAGAGACACAGGGAGCACAAAGGTATAAAGTCAGCTGACCACGCATCCCCATGACCACCACAGCCGCACGGCCCTCAGAGGGTCAGCTTTCAAGGCCCGCATCTCTCCCCACCACTTAACAAGGGGATCCAAGTAAGAGGCTGGCTTGGGGAGTCCTGCCGTATTCATCTGCAATGGGGGAGGCCACAAGGGCACATCCTTCCTGGGGTTGCAGTGGCTCAATAGGAGTCATTCACTGCAAAGCAGAAGCTCACTGAAGGACATCTGCTGTTGCGTTGGACGTGTCTCAACCGCCCGCCCTAAAATAAAGTAAATGGTAGAGTCAGGCTTGTGGCCAGACACCTCCAGTCTCCTGGCTTTGCGATTTCATTAGTTATTAAGCTGTCACCACCGGGGTCAACTTGGGGAGACTACTCAGGACCTCCTCTTACTACTATTTTTGTAATTCCACCTGAGTCTGTCATTATTTCAAAAGTGAAAAGAAAAATTTCTTAAAGATGGGCGGGTGAGACCTTCTGTATACAAGAGACTGCTAGAGACAGCAAGGGGTGTGTGGATGTGCAGACGGCTCCCATGTTCTGAGAACACAGCGAGACTTCCGTGCCCACCCCTCGCCCCCATTTGGCTGTTGTGGTATTTTCCTTCATTATTCCGGCGCCTCAGAAGTAAACCTCTCTAATTTCCTACACCACAGCTATTTATTTAAATGCTAACTCGCATTATGAAGTGATAATCCGCGCGCGCAGGAGATAATTTATGAAGCATTTAAATTAAGAGCAGCAGCTAATTGGGAGCATGTGTCTTATAAGCCTTGCTAACACCAGAAAACTACAAATTAGGGGGAAATGGAGGGCGATTTTATCTTGCCTTCATCTTCTTTTGTAAGGCACTTGATGGGGTGGGGATGGGGGCAGACGTCGCAGATGGCACAAGCCAGTCAGGTCCACCTGCCCCATGGAGACTGTGTCCCTGCTATGTCTTGGCAAGTGTGGGCTCATTCTGGGACAGCTTTGGCTAGCTTGGAGCATGACTCTGTGTTCTTAGGAAGTGTCTGAGCCCCACCATAAAGATTCAAATGGAGGGGCTGGAGAGATGGCCTAGCGGTCCAAACCCACATGGTGGCTGAGAATGGTCTGTAACTCCAATTCCAGGAGAACCCCAGATCCAGGGGAATTCAACACCCTCTTCTGACCTCCTCGGCATTGCACGACACGGGTGCACAAACCTACATGCAGAGAGTACATTCATACACATAAATTAAAAAAAAAAAAGATTCAAGTGGAAGGACTGGTGCTATGTCCCAGGCACTGTGACACTGTCAGCTAGAGAACTGGAAGTAGGAGGTCTAGTAAGCCCAGGAGATCGAAGTCAGCATGGACAACAGGAGGAGGTGTGGTCCTGGTTTCTGTTGTAAAGAAAGGAGAGACTTTTTAGGCCTTTGTACCTATGGGATAAAACGAAGCAACTTGGCAGAAGGGGCTGAGGACTGAAGAATTTTAAAAGATGGAACATTAAAAATATTTAATTACAGACTTAATCTGGTGGCACATGCTTTTAATCCCAGCACTTAGGAGGCAAAGGCAGGCAGATCTCTGTGAATTCAAGGCCAGCCTGGTCTACATAGTGAGTTCCAGACCAGCCAGGACTACATAGTGAGACCTCATCTCAAAACATTTTTAAATTATATTTATTCTTTTATTGACTTATAAGGAAGATGGAAGAGGGTGTATGTGGAGGCTGGAGGACAACGAGGGAGTCCGTTCTCTCCTTCCACCGTGTGGACCCCAAGGATCAAACTCAGATTGTCAGGCTTAGCACCAAGCGCCCCTACCCACTGAGCCACTTCATGAGTTCCTAGGATGCATTTTATAGTGGTTTTGATTTTTCCCATCTGACAACGGCTGCCTTGGTTTATGTGTGACGTGGGTGCTTATTCACAAAGTGTGCCCGTGTGATTATTGGCTTAGTCTTTTGAAAGACATCAGGTGACTGACTGGCTGCTCTGTAGAAGCACTGGGGACAGTGGTGAGCAAGAGACATCACAGGCTTAGGGAAGTGACTGGGGATAAGAATGCTTGCTGCTCAAGTATGAAGACCTTAGTTCAAATTCCCAGCACCAATGTAAAAAAGCTAGGTACACTCCCAGCATTTGGGAGACAGAGACAGGAAGAGCTCTGTGAGTTCAAGACCAGCCTGGTCTGCATAATGAGACCCTGTCTAAAGACGAAAAACAAAAAACAAACAAACAAAAAAACATCTAAATGAATAAAATACTAAAACAACAAGTTAGGCACACACTTGTAGTCCCAGCACTCTGGGGCTTGCTGGACCCCAGCCTAGCTCCAGGTTCAGTGAGAGACCCTGTCTCAAGGGAACGAGGTGGAGTGACACAGCCTTCCCATCACTGGAGTTACAAGTTTTTTGAATGTGACTGTTGGGGATTGCACCTGTGCTCTCAAGCTTGCACAGCAAGCACTTTACCAACTAAGACATAATTTTATACTAATTACACACTGTTGTAGATATAATGGGTTAAATAACATTATTAAAATTAATGCTGGGGCTGGAGAGCTGGCTCTGTAAGAAAAGCCAGTGGTTAAAAGCCCGGGCTGTTCTTACAGAGAACCAGATTCAGTTTCCAGCACCCACATGGCAGCTAACAACCATCCTTAACTCCAGTTTTAGGGAATCTGACAGCCTCTTTTGGCCTCCAGAAGCATTGGACATACATGGTACACTTACATGCATGCAGGCAAAACACTTATTCACATTAAAAATAATAAAAACAAATTTGTGTTGTTTTTGGGACAAGGTCTCTCTGTAGTTCCAGCTGGCCTAGAACTTGCTCTATAGACCAGGCTGGCTTTAAACTCACTGAGATCCACCTGCCTCTCCTGAGTGCTGGGATTAAAGGCATACACCACCATGCCTGGCAAAAAAATAAAATTAAAAAAAAATTTTTTTTAATGTGTGTGAATGTACTGTCTGCATGTAGGTTTGTGCACCCGTGTCGTGTAATGATGCAGAAGTCAGAAGAGGGTGTCAGATTTCCCTGGAACTGGAGTTAAAGACTGTTGTCAGCCGCCATGTGGGTGCTGGGGATCAAACCCTGGTCCTCTGCAAGAGCGGTCGGTACTCTTAACTGCTAGGCCATCTCTCCAGCCCCCAAAATAAAAATATTTTTAAAAAATTAATGTTGCTGGGTGTGGTGGCGCACGCCTTTAATCCTAGCACTCAGGAGGCAGAGGCAGGCAGATCTTTGTGAGTTCAAGGCCAGCCTGATCTACAGAGTGAGTTCCAGGACAGCTGGGGCTACAGGGAGACCCTGTCTCGAAAAGACAAAGAAAAAAAAAAAATGTTGCTGAGGGTGGTGGCGCACAGTTTTGTTTTTTTTTTACCCTCGTTACAGAGTTAGGCGCACAGCTTTAATCCCAGCACTTGGGAGGCAGAGGCAGAGGCAGAGGCAGGTGGGTCTTTGTGAGTTCAAGGCCACCTTAGCCTACACAGTGAGTTCCAGGCCAGCTGGAGCTACAGGGAGACTCTGTCTCAAAAAGACCCCACCCCATGGGCTGGAGAGATGGCCTAGCGGTTAAGAGCGCTGACCGCTCTTGCAGAGGACCCGGGTTCGATCCCCAGCACCCACATGGCGGCTGAGAACCGTCTGTAACTCCAATTCCAGGAGAACTCCAGTTCCAGGGGAATCCGACACCCTCTTCTGACCTCTGAGGCATTTCACGACACGGGTGCACAGACCTACATGCAGACAGTACATTCATACAAATAAATAAATAAATAAATAAATAAATAAATGAATAAATAAACTTTTTAAAAAATTTTTTTATTAATTTTATTTATTTCTGTATGTGTATGAATGTACTGTCTGCATGCACGTTTGTGCACCCGTGTCGTGCAATGCCGCGGAGGTCAGAAGAGGGTATCGGATTCCCCTGGAACTGGAGTTCTCCTGGAATTGGAGTTTCAGACGGTTCTCGGCCGCCATGTGGGTGCTGGGGATCGAACCCGGGTCCTCTGCAAGAGCAGTCGGTGCTCCCAACCGCTAGGCCATCTCTCTAGCCCTAAATAAACATTTTTTTAAAAAAGACCCAACCCCACAAAAAAAAGAACATTGCCTGTTTCTTCCTTGGGACATTTTATGGCACCTGCTCAGCTCCTGTTTCCTGAGGCTGGATGTTCTGAAGCTATGCACTCTACACACTCTAAACACTCTACACACTCTACACACTCTACACACTCTATACACTCTACACACTCTACACACTCTATACACTCTACACACTCTACACACTCTACACACACTACACACTCTACACACTCTACACAGACTACACACCCTACACACTCTACACACTCTACACACACTACACATTCTACACACTCTACACACTCTACACATACTACACACTCTACACACACTACACATTCTACACAGTGTACACAGTACACACACTACACACTCTACACACTGCTCTATGCACTCTATGTACTCTACGCACCCCACGTACCCCACGCACCCTATGCACTCTATGCACTGTATATACTCTACACACTCTATACACTCTATACACTCTATACACTCTACACTACACACTCTACACACTACACACTCTATACACTATACACTCTATACACTCTATCACCCCTGGGTCCCCTAGGGCTTCAGCCAGGACACAACAGCCTGCAAGACAGGTGTATCTGACCTGAACTTCTAGTGCTGCCAGTCCCAGCCCCATGCCAAACTGGAGCCATTTTAAGCTGCACCAGCTCTGGTCTCCACATCTGAAAACGGAGAGCACTGGAGAGCCGTCTTGCTGAAGCACAGCCTGATGTCTGGACCATGCTAGTAGGATCAGAACTATTGACTGAGCATCTTCCCTTTAAACATGAAAGTGAAAATTCTTGTGATTATTTTAGTTTATTTTTTGAACAGGGCTCACTATACAGCCCTTACTGGCTTAAAACTTGCTATGTAGACTAGGCCAGCCTAGAACTCAAAGAGATCTACTTGCCTCTGCCTCCTGAGTGCTAGGACCAAAGGCATGCACCACCACACCCAGATCATTTTAAGAGACCTATTTTTTTTATGAATGAGAAACTCTTCTTGCATAGGGAGAGGCTCAGGGTAGGTGACACAGGCTGGGCCAGGACAGTAGGGACACTCGCCTCTGTCCAAGACTCCTGTCCAGCACAGGCTGAGGTCAAGATATCTAACTCAAAGCCATTCCTAGTTGAGGTTTCCTGGAGGTTGGAGTCACCAGTGCCTAGGGTGTCTACGTGTCCAGGGTGGAATTCAGACCTTCCTAGGTCACATAGGTGAGTGAGTTTCTGTCCCCATCTCCCCCACTAACAGCTCAGTCTACAGGTTCTAGACACCCTGGGGCCCCAATCTAAGTCACAGGCCTAATCTAACACTCTGCTCCAGCTCCAGGCTTGCTTCCAAAAACCCCAAGGCTAGATGTGGTACGGAGGGAATGCCAAAGGGCTTCCTCTAGCCGAGTGGCCCTTCACCCCTATGCCTGGCTGTCACCAGCTTCCATCAATTAGGCTGGTGCTTCCTTTCCTCTGTGTCCCTGGTGGGGGAGGGGGGTTTCTATTAGAGCCAAGTTGTCTCCTCTCCTAGGAGTGGCGGACACCTGGGGAAGGCCTACTTCCTTCAGATATCCAGCTGGCTGGTTTAGAAGACCATCCACAGCAATTCATGGAAAGCCTGCTGGAGATTAAGCAAATCGGGATGGTTTGTGTCTTTCTACCCTGCGCTGGGTACAGCGCCTGCAGGGAACACCCAGTGCATGCTCCTGGCTGCCAAGCACGGCTCCTCGGTCCAGCAGCCCGGCAGTGGGCCACAGACTGGGGTGGGGGAGGGGTGGGAAGGCAGGTGAATGTGGACAGAGTGGCTGGGATGGCAAGTGGGCCACTCACCTGTGTCAAGGACCATTCCTAATACCTTAGTACTTTACTCTGTGAGTACCCCATGGCCCAGTGACTCCCCAACTGAGACTTTTCTTACAGAAATATGAGCCAACATGTTATTGCAGGGGGAACTGTAGTGTTGAGAGTCCATGGGTGACATTTCATACATGGTCATTGACCAGCTGCTGGGGGCCGGGACAGAAGCACATCCCAGACACATCTGGACAGTGCCATGAGTCAAAGCCATTTTAAAAGGAGGAGGAAGGAGGGCAGCATGGTGCTGTGCACCTGTAATCTCAACAATTTGGTATGTTGAGGCAGGAGTATCTGGAGTTTGAGGCCAGCCTAGACTACATAGCAAGACCCTGTCCGAGGGAAAAAACAAACAAACAAACAAACAAACAAACAAACAAACAAGGGCAGAGTGGAGTGAGTGGTGGGGCGATGGCTCAGTTGGGTCAGTGCTTGCCATGCACTGTGGCTTGAATTTGGATCCTGGCACTTGTAATTACACAGCCTGCACAGTGATCTCAGTGCTGGGAAGGTGGAGATGGGACGATCCCCCGGGGCTTGCTGGCCAGCCAGCGGAGCCTCATCGAAGAGCTTCAGGTTCAGTGAGAGACCGTCTCAAAAAATAAGGTGGAGGGCTGGAGAGATGGCTCAGCAGTTAAGAGCACCGACTGCTCTTGTAGAGGACCCAGGTTTGAATCCCAGCACCCACATAGTGGCTAATAACTGTGGGTAACTCCAGTTCCAGGGGAATCTGACACCCTCTTCTGACCTCTGCAGCACTGCACAACACGGGTACACCGACCTACATGGAGACAGGACATTCATACACATAAAAAGATAAAAAAAATAAATAAATAAAATAAAGTAAAATAAAAAATAAAGTAGAGAATGATAGAGGAAGACCTTGACCTCTGACCTCCATATGCGTGTGCACCCCCGACACACAAACGTGTACACACAGAGAAAGGAAGAAAATTTGTGGAAACTGAAAAGAAACAAGAACACTTGCATACATTTAAGATTTTCTGGAGTGACACATAGTGAACACACACACACACACACACACACACACACACACAATCACCCCTGGGAACGGGGCTGGGCTTCCTCTCTCGGTCCCAGGGGAACCCACCACTCCCTTTCTGCTGTTCCACTCAGCGCTCCGTAAACAAGGCCAGACACTGAAGCGCCTGATCACATTGGGAATTGGGAGCTGGGCTGTGTGACAGGAACTAATCGTTACCTCTCTGAGCCTCTTTCTTCTCTCCCATAAAATGAAGGACCAGAGATGTTCGGTAAATAGATATTAGGTACCCGTCGTGTGCGAGGGACCACAGCATCCTCTCTGGGTTTCCTTGATTTCTCTTCCTCCTTAACATTTGCAGAGGAGACTGGAAAGGACCCTTGGGGCTTTTAAAAAATGCTTACTGCAGTCTCAAGGACGGAGACTCCAGCACAGCCACGGGAGAGCAGGCTCACAGTCTCTCTGTGAGGCAGATGAAGAAGCCTCACAACAAAGGCTGCCACCGGCCCTCACAGGAAGCCTGTCTGTCTTTAACAAAGCATTGCCTGTGCACACCAGTAATTGCCTTGTTACGGCCATTGGTGTCATCGTTCATCGGCCGGTCCCCGGAAGGACCCTAGGGAACAGTTCTGCCTCTGCTAAACCAATATCCCCGACAACAGCCCCTACAGTCTTCCCTCCGCGTCCCAGTAGAATAAATCCTCTGTCGCTCTTCGCTGAATGATCATGAAGTCATGATTAAAGCTTGAGATTTATAGCTTGCTTGGGCTTGAGGAACACGCCGCTCCCTCGGCTAAGGCTGCTGGGTGGGGACAAGGAGGCAGGGAAAGGGTGGTCCCCAAGCTGCTGGAAGCCCGCCGAAGCCATTGCATTTATGCATTAGCCAAATTGTAGTTGGTGTCACTAGCTCCGGGGACAGTGGTGGGTGAGAGCTGACTCCTACACCTTATCCAATATGGGTTTTGTCTAACCTGGAAGCCCAGCCTACCCTACCATTCCCATGTGTTTCTGTAAGCATCTCCTTGCAGAAAGATGCCTATTTGAGTGACATCCAGGCCTGTGGGGCCTAACATCCCGAGGGTCAAAAGCGACAGGACCTTAATGGCATGTGCTCTGCCGTTGCTATGGGTTACACTGTGGCAGGTACTGTAGGCCAAGGGCTTCTTGTTAACAGGTGTTCATACATTACTTTTTTTTTTTTGAGACAGGGTCTCCCTGTAACCCCAGCTGTGGACCAGCCTGCCCTGGAACTCACAAAGATCCGCCTCTGGCTCCCGAGTGGCGGGCTTAAAGGCATGCACCACCATGCCCCCCTCCTTTTATTTTTTAAGTTTTTTGTTTTTATGTATGTGTATGTGTCTATGTGAGTGTGTGCTGTGTGTGCAAGTGTGAGTGGAGGCCAGAGGAGGGTGTCAGATCTCCTGAAGCTAGATTTACTGGCAGTTGTGACCCCCTTGACCCAAGTGTTAGGAATGGAACTCAGGTCCTCTGGAAGAGCAGCAGGCTCTCTTAATTGCAAAGCCATATCTCCAGACCCTCAGATCTTTTCTTAATTTTTAAAATTTAGGTAAAAATAAAAAATATAAAATTGACCTGCGTGTGGTGTGTTCATGTGTCGGGGCACACATACATGCACCCACAGGAGTGTGGGAGTCAGACGACCACCTTGGGTGTGCTTCCTCTGGTTCTACACACTTTTTTAATATTTTACTTATTATTTTTATTTTATGTATATGAGTGTATGGTTTACATGTATATAATTGCACCTGTGTTGTGCAATGCCTGCAGAGGTCAGAAAAGGGCATCAGATCTCCTGGAACTGGAGTTACAGATGGTTGTTAGCTGCCATGTGGGTGCTAGGAATCAAACTAGAACCTCTGCAAGGGCAGCCAGTGCTCTTAGCCACTGAGCATCTCTCCAGCCCCTTTTTTTTCCTTTTGGGATGGGATCTCTCATTGTTTCGAACTCACCAAGCAGGCCGGAGTGGCTGGTCAGTGAGTTCCAAGGAGCTGCGGTCTCTCATCCCCAGGCCTGGGATTACCTGCAGGGACCATCTGGTTCTTATTCTTTATTTGATTTTTTTTTTTTTTTTTTTTTTGAGTCAGGGTCTCCCTGTAGCCCCAGCTGTCCTGGAACTCACTCTGTAGACCAGGCTGGCCTTGAACTCACAAAGATCCACCTGCCTCTGCCTCCCAAGCGCTAGGATTAAAGGCGTGCGCCACCACACCCGGCTAATTCTTTTCTTTACAGGGATTCTGGGAATCCAACTCGAGTCTTCATGTTTGTAAGGCAAGTACTTCACTGACTGAGCTGTACCGTAAGCCCCCCAAACTGACCCCTTTAAGTGCCCTTCGGTACCTTCGAGAAGTACAATTACATCTATATAATGCCCAAACTTTTATCAGTTCACCCTTAAAGGAAATCCCGTACCTATAAAGCAATCATCCATTCATCCCCTTCCTTGAGGCCTGGAAACCACTTATCTGTCTTTGGTCCATGGATTTGCCTGTCCTATAGCTCCTATGAAGGGCATCATCTCCCATGTGACCCTCTGCATGACTTCTTTGCTCTTGCTTTCAGTGGGGCTATCTCTGAGCCTCACCATTGCTGTCACATGGATCAGTACCCCAGGCCTTTTCAGGGCTGAATTCTATTCCTTGGTATGGATGGATCATATTCTGTGAGTCCCATCATCTGTAGGTAGATCTCCAGCCATTTTGAAGGTAGCCATCATCTCCACTCCATGGAGGTTTTGCAAAGTCAAGTCACTACCCCATGGCCCCAGGACTCACAAGGTGGAGAAATCAAGTGGCCAGGCAGTCTGGCCCCAGAGCTGTCGGGCACTAGGGCAGGGGCTGGGGCCACATCCAAACACAGGAACCATAGCAGGAAGGGACACAAGGACTATTCTGTCACACCCCAACTGGGTGTGACCTCTGCTGGGCTGGTGGTGAATTCCAAATTAAACAAAACCCACCCAAGGTGGTACCTGTACGGAAGGACATCAGAAGACTGGGAAAGTCAGACGTTTCCTGCAGTTATCCAGCAAGTTCACACACTCTGACATGCTTGCATAAAGGCACTTACACACTTATAATACACACAGCCTCCCATGCATACATATGTACACATACGCATATACACATACATATGGACATATATATACATATATATGCATACATATGGACACATATACATTATAATACTGTCATGCACACATATATGCACCTGCTTGCACATGCTTTCGATCACACACTTTCAGAACAATACATATATACCCACATATGTACACATTCGCACACATGCTCCGGCACACACTTTCTATCCATCTGGCTGCACTGAATGCGCAGGCCTAAATTAGACAGTTCTGGGCTGTGAACTCAACCGCTACCAGGAAAGCAAGTCACATTTACCCGGATTATCTGCTAATTTTTGCCCCAGGGAGACTTCCTTCCCAGATCTGGTCTGGTTATCAAGTCTGTTCAAATCGTTATCCCTAGCTGTACTTGGGAGAGAGTGTGACTTCAAAAGCGCCCCCATCGTTCTACGGCTTTCTTTCTTGCTTTTATCCCCTATATAACCTGCATTTTCCTGAGCTGCTTTATCTGAGAGGGCAGTTGTCAAGCCGGCGAAGAGACAGAACCCAGAGCTTTGCCTCTCCATTTTCCAGGGAGCTGGGCTGTGCCCGGGCCACCCGTGTGAGGGTCACTAGACACAGTGCCATCCAGATTTACATTCATTTCAAATTAGGAACTCGGATCCTGGGCTCCCCAGCCAGCTTCCAAGTGCTCACTCAGTCCCTCGGCGTGGACAGTGCCGATTCCTCGCCTAATTCATCCCTTTCATTCCATCCCAAGCAGACCTGAGCCAAAGAAAGAAAAAAACAATGTTTTCTTTTGCTGAGCAGAGATCATTGTTAGAGACACAGAGAGAGAGAGAGAACTGAAATTCACAGTGTGACCAGAAGGTGTGGGTTTGGGGGTGCTAACCCCCCCAACTCCACTTTGCACATACACAAAGCTGGAGAGGCCTGCTGGAAAGGAAGGACCCAGAAGCTTGCTCTGCAGCTATCCTGAGCTTGCAAGTGACTCCAGCTGTCCAGAGGATAGGTCTTTGCGGTCCGGACTGGGTGACCTGTGAGGGAACCGCCTGTACTCTGATTTAGGGCCTGGCGGCATTTTCATGGCCGAGGCCTCGGATGTCACACATACACTACGAGCCTGCTCTGAGCCAGGCAGGGACTCTCACCTCAAGCCCAACATTTCTCTGCTGCTCTGAGCTACAGAGAAAATAGGAGCATAAAACATGACAAGAGGGAGGCGAGGGGCCTACAGGAAGGAGCGATCGGGGCTGTTAGACTTCTAACTGTGCCTGGGAGAGTTAGACCCCAGGATCTGGAATGCTAGATTAATTACGTCCACCTCGAAGGCTCCGGCTGGCACTGGTAAGGGAGAGAGATGTTTTAAGAGCTGGATTGTTTTTTTTTTATCTGAGATGGTACTCAAAGATGTACACACACACACACACACACACACACGCACACACGCACACACGCACACGCGCACACGCACACACACATGCACGCACACAAGCACACACGCACACACACGCACACACACACGCACACACACGCACACGCATACACGCACACGCACACACACGCACACGCGCACGCACACGCACACGCGCACACGCAGTCAGCCTGTGATCATTCGTCTTTGTACCACAATTGTCATGCCGGACGAGCGTGGCATATCCAGCCAGCACACGCATCACATCAATCCCATATGGATTGTTTGATTACGTAATCACGCACACACACACACTGCACACACAATCATTATTGAGATTGTCTAACGCACTACACGCACAACACGCACACATGCCAGCGAATATGCTAGGATTTCGCTTTAGTAAGTGATTCATTGCCAGAAATGTAATTGGTACGCCGTTTCTAATGGTTCATAGATGTTATTTAATGACGCACACACGCAGGCTTCCAGGTGCTCCTTCCATTCCTTTGCTCTCTGCCTCCTTGAGAAGCCAGCAGGAGCAGTTTGTTTTTGACTGCCAGAGGAGACTTGAAATATGACAAAGGTGGTGCGTGGAACGCTCCCTCCGGCCCTGCCCCGATGGCACGCGCACAGACATAAAAAGCAAACACCATCAGTAACCTGTCGCTGGAACCAGGCAACAAGGCGGGAGTTTTTCTCCCTGCCGGGGCTGTTAGCAACGATGTATCTCTCCCTGCACTAAGCACCATCTTTTCCGAGGCTGCATTACAATGATTTATAAACCCCATTTCTGGGGAAAACGAATAGATCAAAGTGAGGAGAAAGGAAGGCGACACAAGCAGCTGGAGGAAGATATTGAGGCACGAAACAAAAACACAAATGAAAAACCTAGGCAGTGACACGATTCAGCCATTCCATGCTGCACTTTTATCAGAGAAAAATAATAGCAAAATCTTGATTTTAATCCTTTTTTTTCCACCTTCGTAAGATGCGGCCTCCTGTCAGCTGCTGGGGTTCGGTGCTGGCTGAGGAGCATGCGTGGGAATGGGACTGCCAGGTCCCCGCTGTTCACCATGGGGCCGAGGGCTCTACTGGGGGGGGGGGGCACAAGCCTTGGCCTGATCTTCTTCCCTTAGCAGTCCCTCCCCACCCACTGCATAAGCCTATAGTTGGTTCCATGGTGGGGGGCAGCCAGGGATCTTTTAAAAAGTCTGCCTGGGACCTATTTAAAAATTGCAGTGTCGCCGGGCGTGGTGGCCAACACCGCCTTATAATTCCTAGCACTTGGGGAGGCAGAGAGGCCAGGCGGATTCTTTGTGAGTTCAAGGCCAGCTGCGTCCTACGACTGAGTTCAGGACAGCTGGACTACAGGGAGACCCTGTCTCGAAAAGACAAAAAAAAAAAAAAAAAAAAAATTGGCAAGTGATCCTTCCTTCTCTTCCTGGTCAGTGTCTGGCCAAGCTGAGCAGTTTTTCTGACCTAATTTAAGATGTGGTAGAGGAGCTGGGCGGGGGGGGGGGGGGGGGGAGATAGATAGATAGATAGCTCCCAGAACCCACATTAAAAAAAAAAGTCAGGTCTTGGCACTAGAGAGATGGTTCAGTGGTTAGGAGCACTGGCTACTTGCGCAGAGGACTGGGGTTTGGTTCCCAGCACCTACATGGCAGCTAACAACTGTCCATAAGTCTAGTTCTTCTGACCTCTGCAGGCATTGCACAGCATGGGTGCACTCACATACACGCGGGCAATACATTCATACACACAAAATAATAAACAAAATATTTTTAAGTCAGGCCTAATGGCATGCACTTGTAATTCCAGCCCTGCAGAGGTAGAGCAGGCAGGTCCGTGGAACTTACCAGCCAGCTAGTGCAGCCCAATGGCGACTTCTAGGCCAGTGACAGACCGTCTCAAAAAAATGAGGTGGATGGTACCTGAGTTGTCCTCTGGCTTCCACATACACACACACACACACACACACACACTCACACACTCACACACACACACTCAGGTGCATGTGTACACATAGAAACGCACATGCAAAGAGTCAAGGAAGAAGTAGACTCAAGGCAAAATGAGGTGAGCAGGGCTCAGTAGGAAGTATTTGCCAACTGGGAATGTTCATGAGACCTTGCCTTGAGGACACTCAGGTCCAGACATGCCACCAAAGACAGCCCAAGCCTAGGGCTCTGCGCAGTCATAGGGGAAGAAGACGTGGTCTCTCTGTGATTTCTTTAGAAGGTTCTGTGGAACGGCCATCACTGGATCCTGGCTGGTTGCTCAGGAACAGAACGCAGGAGTTGCTCTAGGGAATCTCAGGACCAGTAAGTCAGCCCCGGGAATGTGCTGGTTGAGACTGACAATGGAAGGCCATAGGTGTGGCCACGCTCAGTGGCATATCACGCTGGGAGCAGGACCTGGAAGAGATGCCCTTTGAAATGGACCTGGGAAGAAGGTTATGTGGTCGCCTGCTCAGATTGGCTCTCTCCACTCCTGCCCAGCTATTTAGTCCAAATCAATCAATCAATCAATCAATCAATCAATCAATAAACCAATGCTATACTGTAGTTACTTATTCATTGTCTGTCGTTCCACATTAAAATGCAAATTCAAGAGGCACCCTGCCTTTCCAATTCACCTTATTCCCTAGGACCTAGAAAGTACGTGACACACAGTAGGTGCTTGACAGAAACTCAGTGAGTGACTCCTGAGTGAGTGAACGAATGAATCTCAGGTGCCACACTCACGCCTGTTTATTTAATCCCCATAGCAATGCTCTGAGATGTGTGGAATTGACCCATTTCAGAGATGAGAAAACCGAGGTAGTCCAGCAACTTGCTCAGGCTCCACGCAGAATAAAGTGGCTAAGGCTGGGGGAGGATTGGGGTCTGTAAAGCTGGCACTCTGGGCACCATATTCTGTGGCCCTCCCTAGGTCCCAGTTAGGACTCCCAGCTTCCTATGGGCAACTGTGCTCATGGGGTGAGGAGAGGGAGCTCTGGGTGTGCTGGTGTCTTCTAGGGCGAGAACCCCACAAACTGCAAAGCACTGAGAGCTCCCTCTCAGTGAAGACATTACCAGGGACAAAATTACATCCATACTCAGGCCTAATAAAGATGTTGACGGAGCGTGGAGATTAGCAAAGGGGCAGTGGCTCTGCTCTCGTCTCAGCTGTTTCTGATCCCATGGTGATGTTCTGGGGTTCTCCAGGCAGCCTCAATTATCCACTTCATCTTCAAAGACCAGCCCAAAGCTGGCCATGTTGGCACATGTCTTTAATCCTAGCACTTGGGAGGCAGAGGCAGGCAGATTTCTGTGAGTTCAAGGCCAGCCTGATCTACAGAGTGAGTTCCAGGACAGCCACAGTTCCAGGGAGACCCTGTCTCAAAAAAACAAAACAAACAAAACAAAACAAAACAGGCCAGCCCAATAAAACAAAATCTATACCAGGCTGGGGGGCTGGAGAGATGGCCTAGCGGTTAAGAGCGCCGACCACTCTTGCAGAGGACCCGGGTTCGATCCCCAGCACCCACATGGCGGCTGAGAACCGTCTGAAACTCCAACTCCAGGAGAACTCCAGCTCCAGGGGAATCCGAAGCCCACTTCTGACCTCCGCGGCATTGCACGACACGGGTGCACAGACTTGCATGCAGACAATACATTCGTACACATACAGAAATAAATAAAATTAATAAAAAAAAATCTATACCAGGCTGTAGCCAGGGGCCATTTGTATGTGAGACTGTGACATTTCATGACGTCCTCACTTACAGTGGCCCTAGGATGCTCTGGGTGATCATTCATTTCTTGCTCAAAGAGACCGACTTTCCTATAGCATGTGATTGGGGGCAGAGCTAGCTCAGCTCAGGGACTAACATGGGTCTGATGTTCACATGACCAGCTGGTAGCTGGGCCACTGAGCAGCTGGCCCATCCTGCTGCACTCAGTGCTGAAGGCACACAGTGCTGAGGGCACACAGTGCTGAAGGCACACAGTGCTGAGGGCACACAGTGCTGAGGGCACACAGTGCTGAGGGCACACAGTGCTGAGGGCACACAGTGCTGAGGGCACAATGGCCCCGGCTGAACCTGCAATTCTGCTTCTTTCTTGAAGGCCAGTTGTAAAATCAGGAATGTGAATTTGTGTTCCTGGGGAGATGGCTCAGTCAGTCGAGCAGAAGGACCTGATAGTTTCATCATAAAATAAAATAAGATGCTGGGTACTGGGGCTGGAGAGATGGCTCAGATGTGTGAAGAGCACTGGTTCCTCCCACAGAGGACCCAAGTTTAGTTCCCAGCACCCACATGGTAACGCTGAACCACATATAACTCCAGTTCCTGGAGTTACCTTCTTCTGGTCTCCTTGGGCTCCTGCACACACACACACACACACACACACACACACACACACACACAGTACACATGCATACATGCAGGTAAAGATTCGTACACATGTTATAAAATAAATTAATCTTTTTTGTGGTATGTGCTTATTGTTTCAGTGTTGGGGAGGGAAAAGCAGGTGAGTCCCTAGAGCTCGTGGCCAACCAGTCTAGCCTAATTAGCCAGCCACAGGTCCCAGGGAGAGACCTCTCAGAAAATAAAATAGATAGGATGATTCTTTTTAAAATATTTTATGATTTTTATTTTATGTATATGAATGTATCGCCTACATGTATGCAGGTGCACCTGTGTCATGCAGTGCACATGGAGGTCAAAAGAGGGTTTCAGATCCCCTGAAACTGGAGTTATGGTCATTGTTAGCCTCCGTGTGGGTGCTAGGAATCAAACCCGGGTCTTCTGCAACAGCAGACTGTGCTCTTAACTGCTGAGCCATCTCTCCAGCCCTGACGAGATGATTCTTTTTTGGTCGTTTTGAGGCAGGGTCTCCCTGTAGCCCCAGCTGTCCTGGAACTCACTATGTAGACGAGGCTGGCCTTGAACTCACAGAGATCTGCCTGCCTCTGCCTCCTGAGCGCTGGGATTAAAGGCATGTGCCCCATGCACAGCTAGGATGATTCTTAAATAATGACACCTGGAACTGACCTCTAGCCTCCACACAGGCACGCATGTACGCACAGGCATACACATAAACACACACAACTAACACAAGTCTTCAATTCTAGAAAAGAATTCCCTTCCAAAGGGTGTCTTATCAAACCATCTCTGGATCCGCAGGCGGAGGTATGTGCAGATGTCCTTTCTGAACACACCTGCCACTTAACAGAGTTCCAGCAGCTGTCTCCTGCAGCCACAGGCAGAAGCCAGCAACACGGAGGGGAAGAGGAACTTAATTCTACTGTAGTAACATGAGGAAGATGAAACAAAGTTTCACCCTAAAAATTGAAAGAGACTCAGCTGCTAGATGCTGATGGTTTAATATTGCAGAGAGCATCCCAGGGTCCTAGGAGGACACAAGGCTTGGCTGTGTTTGCAGTCTGATCTGACTTTTAAAGATGAATTACAAACCTCCTGGAAATTGGAGTTGATAATTGAAATATTGATAAACCCTTTCCCATAAAGCAGCTACTAGATTCTGCAGCAATAACTAGGAAATAGACAAAAATAATAATAATGTTTTTCTCTGCTTTTTCTCCAGCCAAGGATTATTGCTTACAAATCACATATGCCCTTCCTCAAATTGGATAGAAAAAAATGAACCCTGATAAATTATGACACCCCTAAATTCCAAAAGGATGCACATCAATTATCAGGGGCATCGCCACCATCCTTCTGGACAACCTACTTATTGGGACTATAATTTACAATTATTATGCTCTGGCACAGATATGAGAGCTGATAAAATGCAAATCTATTAACAGGAATGTCTTCCTTTCTCTGAATCAGGACAACATTCCAAAAGAAAGTGCTGTAAATTACAAAGGCAAATGGTTCTCCTATGCTCAGAGGGAAACACCAAAAGGTAATTAAGAAAGAAAACAGCTTCATCACTCAGGCCCTCTGAATCTGGCCCCAGAAACCAGGAATTGCTACAAAACAGGTCAGAAGACTGAGGACTGGAGTCTATAAATGATGCCCCAGGCCCTGACCCCCAGACTGTGCCCTTTATACGAAGGCAAGGTACTCCAGTGTCATTTTTTAAGGATTTATCTTTATGTGTATACATATGTGTCTCTCTGTGTGTATGTACATATAAGTGCAGGTGCCTCGGAGTCCAGAAGAGGGCATCAGATCCTCTGGATTCGGGAGTTAAAGGCAGCTAACCCAATGGGTTCTGGAAAACGGAACTGGAGTCCTCTGCAAATACAGATAATACTCAACCTCTGAGCCATCTCCTCAGCACTTCCTGTGTCATTTTAAGCAGCCACTTTCAACTTCAATTTTAGACAAGCAACAGTGTATGATTCCTTCTGTTTGAAACATGAGTTATATTGGCATCTTAAAAGCTGAAAGTTGGGGCTAGAGAGATGGCTCAGCAGTTAAGAGCACTGACTGCTCTTGTAGAGGACCTGGGTTCAATTCCCAGCACCCATATGGCAGCTAAGAACCATCTTAGGCCGGGCGTGATGGGGCATGCCTTTAATCCCAGCACTCAGGAGGCAGAGGCAGGCGGATCTTTGTGAAGTCAAGGCCGGCCTGGTCTACAGAGTGAGTTCCAGGCCAGCTGGGACTAAAGGGAGACCCTGTCTCAAAAAAAAAAAGAAGCTAAAAGTTAAATTTGGGAAGGGTTCAAGAATCAGTGAGTTACCACCTTCCTTTTGCAGAAGAACAAAATAAGATTTGCTAAGGGTGCACAGGAGAGGGTCTGCCAGGCCGCGGCAGCCTACCAAACCTATCTGGCTCCAGATGCTTGGCACAGGAAGGCTGAGTGGTTCACCCTGTGGCTCTGACTTGCTACCAGGAAGTGCTTTGCAGATAAGTTCTTATCCGATGGAAACAGAGTTGCTGCCTAGAATCCAAGAATTTAAGGAGGCACGGAGGCGTCTGGTTTACCTTCTACTTAGGCTCAAAAGGTGTCGTGAAGTTGAGAGCTCTCCAGACTAGCTTAGTTCCATCTGAGCCAGAGCATACCTTAGCATGAGGCGCCCTTCCCACCAACTGGCATGCCACATATGTGGACATCTCTGCCACGTACCCAACTGGATGCTGCCTTCCTGAACGCTTGGTGTTGGGGGCAGTTAAACAATCAGCTCACATAGAGAAAGGCAGGCTCTTGAGGCCGTGAACTCCTCATCACATTGAATTCTGGCTTTTCTTCTCCTTGATCTGTGGTTTCTGGCACACTCGCCGATCTGCCCCTCCACATCAGGGCCCCAGTACCCAGGTGACCAACATGCAGCCTAGATGTTCTTTACCCAGAAGGCCATAGGGACTTGGCATTACCTGTCCTAACATCCAGATCCCTCATGCCAGCACTTGGCCACTGTGGACCGTTCTTGGGAACAGGCTTTGTCTACCTTAGGGTGATCTACGGAAGAGCTCTGCCAGGGTCCATTCCCTGCAGCTCAGAGCAGCCTGGAGAAGATACATGCATGTGGCCAGCCATGCAGGCTGCAGCGGAGCCCTACTGACAGAGAAATTGAGAAGGTGGTGGAGATCATTTGGAAGGTCCTTGTGATTCAGTGTGGAAACAGGGAGAGGGCTTGTGGGGTGGGGCAGGCGAGAGAGCAGACAGGAAGCAATCATCAGTCGGAGGGGAGCCGAACAGGGAGCTGAACAGGGAGCCGAACAGCGACAGCGCGAGGAGAGAGAGGGAAGAAGAACCTGGAGTGCGGGCAGTCGACCTGGGTGGCTGGAGTGCAGGCAGGCAACCTGGGTGGCCGGCCAGGCATGCCTGCTAGTCAGAGTTATTCCCATGTGCATGCCCACACACACATACACACATGCAAACACATGCAAGCACACATACACAAACAGGCATGCACATCTACAGAAAATACAAACATATGCACACATGTGCACACACACGTACACATAGAAATACCCACACATACACATATATAAACATACATAAAATACATATGCACATGCAAAACATAAACACGCATGCAGAAATATGCCTGCACACATGCACAAACACATAAAACACATAGATGCATGCACACACATAAACATGTACAAGCAATACACATACAAACATACAAGCATACCCAGGCACACGTATTAAAACATATATACACATACATAAGCACACAATAATGACACATATACACATACATAAGCACACACATCCCTCACAGTGCAGGATACTTAAATTCATTCACAAAACTATGACTCACCACTTTGTTCTCCCACGTGAATGCTAACCCTCCAGGGCCCAGGAGCACTGACTGTGCCAGGCCCACTCTCTGCACACACACGCATGCTGAGCTCTGGTCTCTGTGGACCTGTTCCCAGCCTGAGATCCTCCTTTGGGATTAAAGGTGCTGCCGCTGACATGGCTGCTTGGTTGACACAGCTGCTTGAAGTCAAATCCTGATGTCCACCCCTGACTCTTTCCTCCCTGCCCAGCCAGGCTACCTGCCACATAGCAGCCCAGCCCGCCCTGTCCCGGGCCTCTTTCCCTCCTTTGCTGTCTAGCCTCTACAGCTCACACTCCACAGCTGGACAGCTCCCCCTGGGTCTCCCACTCCCATCCCTGGCATCTGATCTAGCTCACTCTACAGGGGAAGGGTCTTGTAGAACACCACGTCGTTGGCTCATTCTGCACGCCCTTTAGAAGCATCCCACAGTCTACAGACTCCAGACAAGATCTCCAAACGGGGAAGCGTGGTCCGTGGACAGCCAGACCCTGGAGCTCACTCTGCCCCTCTGCTCATGCGCCATCTGTTCCACGTTTGTTTCCGAACCCTGCCCTCTCACAGCAGGACCTCCCTATAGAAGCCTTTGAAAAGTAGGAGGGCAGGACTTGATGAGGCTAAACTACTGTTTTGTATGTAACCTCGAAATCTCTCCTACTCTCTCTCTACTGAGGGGAAATGGACATGTGTCCCCACGAGTGTCTGTGTGGAAATTCTTCACAGTGTTAGTCGGAGCTGCCCCCAAAGACAACAAGCCAGATGTCCACTGACCAGGAAAATGGAAAAGCAAATTCTGGTACATCCTTACAACAGAAAGCTAGTAAGTGATTGAAAAAAAAAAAAAAAAAAAGGATTGAAGTGCTGGCAGTGTTAAATGCACATCCAGGGAAGAAGTCAAACATAAGGCTGGATACGCAGTACCTCCACTCTATGGAAGGTTCTAGAAGAGACAAAGCTAGAGTCACATTGACTTTTATTTATGTGTGTGTCTGTGAGTGCAGTGCCCTTGGAGGCCAGAAGAGGTCATCACATCCCCTAGAGCTGGAGTGACAGGCAGTTGTGAGCTGCCCAATGTGGGTGCTGGGAACTGAGCTCCAGTCCTCCAGAAGAGCACCAAGGGCTCTTCACCACTGAACCATCCTCTCTCCAGCCCCACTGGCTAGAGTATCTTTCATGAAAAATGATACTATAAGTAAGGGGGGAACATCCGAATCCACCCTCCAGACTGGGCCCTCTGGGCCGCCTCTTCTGACTTCCCACCTCTGGGTGGTCCAGCCCTTGTCATGTCCCAGGACTTTTCACACAACCCTGCTGTGAGGTCACATGTGTGCTTGGGCATGTGTGTCCTGGCAATTCTAGAGGCAAGTCCACAGCTCTGCAGTAATACTAGGTGACTCCGCCAACAGTGCCCTGAGCATGCTCTGAGAGTTTTGTCATTTCCCCCTCATGGCCACCCTGGGTCATGGGGGTTACTACCCCAGCTTTACAAAGCATTGGGGCTGTGGCTCAAAAACAGAGCCCCAGTGTAGGAGGCACAAGACCCCGTGATCATTCCCCAGCACCCCCAAAAGACTGAAAGTGTCTAAATGAACACCTGCCAGCTTCAGACAGCTGGAAGGAGCAGGGCTGGGTCGCAAAGCAGGGTGCCCAGTCCGAGTGACAGCTAAGAGAGAACTATGCCTCCCTCTGCCCACTCCATGTGAGGACAAAAACCCTCCCCAAGATCACGCATGTGCTTTGTGTGCCCATGTGTGGGTGCAGTTTTCCATCCTCCACGAGCTCTCTCTTCAGATCTAAATTAAACCAAAAGCTAAATTACTCCTTGGCCCAGGAGACCAGAACTACCTTGCACACATCACCTCTGGGCTGTCATCTAATTAAGCCACGACATGCCAGACAAAGCATGTAACAGAGTCACCACAGTGATGCCGGCCACCTCCCCCAGTAGCCTCTGCAGCAGAACCCAACGATTTGGCTGCAGCAACACAACTCCTGCCACCACCTCATAAACTGTCCACCTAATCAGGCCTCGTCTCCGGCAGGAAGCTTTTGCGTGCCACGGCCTGGTTTTATAGAAAAAGTATTCTACGCCGGTGCAAAGAAGCAGCAGCAGTTCGGTCAGTTCATTTTCCTGTTCTGTCCGCCTTTCCACAGCCTAGAATATTCCCTTTGTTTTCAGACTGGGGGAAGAGCTCATCGGTGAAGTGTTTGTCTTGTAAGCACAAGTACCTGAATTCAAGCTCTAGAACCGACATCAAAACAGCCAGGCTTGGTGGTGTGTGCTTTGAATCCCAGGGCTGGGGAGAGGGAGACTGGTGGACCCCTGGGCCAGTCAGTCTAAACTACTTGAGAGAGACGCTCTCATTTTAAAAAGGGGTAGCAGGACAGGATGGCTCAGTAGTTAAGAGCACTGGCTGCTCTTGCAGAAAACCCAGATTCAATTCTCAGCACACATGTGGTGGCTTACAAGCATCTACAACTCCAGTTCTGGGTGAATCTGACACCCTTTTCTGACCTCCTTGGGCATTGCATTACATACAGGAAGGCAATATACTTATACACATAAAATAAAAATAATAAATAAAATTTAAAAATTAAAATCAAAAAATAAGGTAGTGGAAAGATGGCTCTGAGTTAAGAACACTGGCTACTCTTTTTTTTTTTTTTTTTTT
>VZQC01013594.1:4415314-4432815 GCA_009823505.1 Rhizomys pruinosus
TTTTGGTCTTTTCGAGACAGGGTCTCCCTGTAGCCTCAGCTGTCCTGGAACTCACTCTGTAGACCAGGCTGGCCTTGAACTCACAACGATCAGCTTGCCTCTGCCTCCCGAGTGCTAGGATTAAAGGCGTGCACCACCATGCCCGGCTTTAACCTTTTTTTTCTCTTTTTTTTTTGGTCGAACACTGGCTACTCTTGCTGAGGACTTGGGTTCGGTTCCCAGCACCCACATGGCCACTAACAACCAGTTCCAGGGGGTTCAACACCCTCTTCTGGCCTCTGGGGGAATTGCATGACCCAGATGCACTTAGACACAGGCAGGCAAAGCACTCATACATGTAAAAATACATAAATAAATTTGTACTTAAAACCAAAAAAAGTAGATGGTTCCTAAGGAATGAGG
The DNA here is from genome assembly GCA_009823505.1 of Rhizomys pruinosus. Lineage (NCBI taxonomy): Eukaryota > Metazoa > Chordata > Mammalia > Rodentia > Spalacidae > Rhizomys > Rhizomys pruinosus. The sequence goes on from VZQC01013594.1 coordinate 4,415,717, forward strand.
CTGTCTTCTGGCCTCCACACACACTTGCCCAGCCCTTCCACAAACACACACACACACACACACACACACACACACACACAAGAGAGAGAGAAATCCTCTTTGGGGCAAGTGAGATGTCTCAGCAAGTAAAGGCACTTGCCTCGAAATCCTAGTGACCTGAGTTCAATCCATGGAAACCATGCAAAGGTGGAAAGAGAGAGCTGATGCTACTAAGTTGTCCCCTGAGTGCCACCCAATCACCATGGCACCCCCCCCAGCAACATGCATACATAATTATACACACGATAATAAAACAAAGCCCCTCTTTGAACATGTAAGTTGTGTTCAGTGTTTGAAGTCTACACGTTCTTGCTGGCAACAGTTGAGTGTGTATTTGAAAGGAGTGTTAGACTACAGCACACAGAGGACACGCTGTGTGGAATGGCCACGCTGATCTGTGCACCGCTTTGCAGATGAGAACGACCGCAGGCTCCTGGGAGCACAGTCACATCATTGAGTGGAGACAAGACCCACCCTCCAGTGTAGCCAGGGTAGCCTGCGTTATCCTTCACTGGGTCTGGGTTTTCAGCTATTGGATAGGCTTGAAAGGAAGCTGTGACTAGCAAGCATGGTGACTTTTCCTTGGTAGGGATCCCCTGTAATCAAAAAGCGCAGTTAATTTGGCCTGGGTCACCCTCTGCATCCGCCACAGAGCCAGGCGCTGACTGGCAGATGGACGCCTGGCACCTGAGCCGTACTCCGCTCCAGGTTTTGGCGGAAGTTCACTGATGGGAAGAGCACAAAACGCAGAACCGCAGAACCGTGGTGGCCATGGGGTCTGCAGAGTCAGACTCGGTCTGCATCCTGGCTCCGCCCTCCATTACCAACTCTGAGATTTGGGGGGGTGTCACCCAGCCTCCTTGGACCTCAGTCTTATTAACTGTAAACTGAGAGAGCTAATGTGACCTCACCTCACAGGACTGCTGATTGGAGAGATGTGGGTTCCTCATTTAACATCGTTTCTGACAGAGCCCAGCCTCCAGCAATCACGTCATCTTTCCTTTTTCCTTTCCTTTCCTTTCCTTTCCTTTCCTTTCCTTTCCTTTCCTTTCCTCTTTCCTTTCCTTTCCTTTCCTTCTTTCCTCCTTTCCTTTCTTTTTCCTTTTCCTTCCTTCCTTCCCTTTCTTTGTTTCCTTCTTTCCTTCCTTCCTTCCTTCCCTCCTTCCCTTTCTTTCCTTCTTTCTCTTTCTTTCTCTCCCTTCCTTCCTTCCTCCCTTTCTTTCTTTCTTCCTTCCTTCCTTCCTTCCTTTCTCTTTCTTTCTTTCTTTCTTTCTTTCTTTCTTTCATTCTTTCTTCGACAGAGTCTCTTATATCCCAGGCTGGACTTGAACACCCAATGTAGCTAAGGAGGACCTTAAACTTGTGATCGTCCTGATTCTACCTCCTGATTTGTGGGATTAGGCATGCTCTCCCCTGCCTGGTTTACGTGGCACTGAGAAACTAACCCAGGACTTTGCACATTGCCAACCCAGACACATCCCCGGCCCCACAGAGTGCTTTCTTTATTGTGCAATTCCACAAGAAAAAAAAATGAATCAGCCAGTTTCTTGTGGCTACTGTCTGTGCACACCCCGCCCCCCAGCCACACACACATCCAGATTCTCTGTGAGTCTGAAGCTCACACAGCTGAGCCAATGTGGGGCAATGCAAATTATGTGAGGCCCAACCAACTCTTACTATGTTTGCCTGACAAAATTTCTACTTGGACTCTAAGTGTTTAATGCAAAGGGATCCAAAAAAAACAATGAATAAAGGGCATGAATATTTACTAATTCTGAAATTTTAGTGTAGCTACTATAGAAACCAGTATGTCAGTTCTTCCAAAAAATTTAAAGCTACCATAAGATCCAGAAACCCCACACTTAGTGTCTCTCCTAAGGCAAACTGTATCTCAAAGATGCCGAGGCTTCTGTGCTCCCTGCAGCATTGCTTGCAATTGCCAAGATACGCAAGCAACCTAAGTGCCTGTCAACAAATAAATGAGTAAAGAGAATGTGGTATGTGCACCCTGGGGAATAGTACTCACCCTTAACAAAGGAAGAGGTTATTGGCAACATTTTGCTATGTAAACATTTTGTTAAATAAACATGGTCTAGAAAGATAAATATGAAACTGTGATGGTTAGTTTTAATTTTATAGCTTGAGTAATCTAGAGTTGCCTGGGAAGAGAGAGAGTCTCTGTGAGAGGCTTTAGGTCAGGCTGACCGTGTGGGCGTGTCTGTGGGGAAGTGTCTTGATTATGATAATTGGTGTGAGAAGACCCAGACTATAGAGGGCAGCACCGTCCCCTCGGCAGGGGTCCTGAGCACTAGTAGGCACTCATACATTTCTTCTCTCTCTGCTCTTGACTGCAGATGTGACCAGATGTTCAAGCTCCTTCAAGTTCCTGCCTTCACTTCTGCACACTGATGGACTGTAGCCTGAAACTGTGCACTAAAATAAACACTTTCCCCCCAAGTAGCTTCGTTCTTAAAAGCATTTTATCACAGCAACAGAAATAAAAGCAGTATGGGCATGATCTAACTTAAATGTAAAATCTTTTTATTATCATTTTCATATGTACGAATGTTTTGCCTGCATGTATATAACTGCACTGGTGTGTGCAATGCCCATGGAGGCCAGAAGAGGGAGCCAGAACCCCTGAAACCAGAGTTATAGACAATTGTTAGCCACCTTGTGGGTACTGGGAAACAAACCTGGGTCTTCTGCAAGAGCAGCCCTTAACTAAGCTGAGCCATCTCGTCTCTCCAGCCTCTAAATGTAAAATCGTGAAAAGTCAAACTCATAGAATTAGAAGGTAAAAGGTGGCTAGGAATTGAGGGTACAAGAAGTAGACGGATGTTGGTCAAAGGATATAGTTTCATTTACATGTGATGAATAAGTTCTACAGACCTAATGTACAGCCTAGCAACTCCAGCTAATGATGCAGCATCTGTTTGGGTTGTTGTTTACTTGTTTCTTGGTGCTGGGGATTGATTGTAGGGCCCTGTGCATGTTAAGCAAGTGCTCTACCACCGAACTACATCCCCAGCTGACAATAATGCACCATGTTAAGAAAGTAGAGATTTGAGCCTGGCATGGTGGCGCACGCCTTTAATCCCAACATTTGGGAGGCAGAGGCAGGTAGATCTCTTCAAGGCCAGCCTGGCCTACATAGTGAGTTACAGGACAGCTGGGGCTAAAGGGAGACCCTGTCTCAAAAAAAAAAAAAAGCAGAGATTATTTAAGGTCTCTCCTCCCTAAATGCCATGTAAGGCATTGAATGTGATTGTGGCAATCACTGCGTAAGACATACCTTTCTCAGATATCATATTGAGCCAGCCATGGTGGCTCGCACCTATAACCCCAGACACATGGGAGGCTGGGGTGGAAAGATCTAAGTTTGAGACCAACCTGAGCTATATAGTGAGGTCTGAAATCCAAGTACCCGCTTCATCCTAAATACACTGGCAGGAATTATGCGCCCAGGGCATGGCTTTTTAGACCATGACACAGGGGTCACAGCAGCGGGAACGCCAGCATCTGACACTGCCTCTCCCCACACAGACAGCGAGGCAGAGAGGCAGCCTGTACCAACTCTCCTGGGAGGCACCAGCACACAGACTCTGGGCTCCTCTGGGTCAGACTCTCCAGCTTACTGAGGTGTGTTAGGATGTGATATGCAGCCTGGAGGGGTGGGGGTGGAGGGGTGGGGGTGGAGGGGTGGGGGTGGAGGGGGGGGGGGTGGGAAAACCATTCTGGCTTTGTAGAAGCTGCTTTTCCTTTTGTTTTATGTGTTTGAGTGGATTGCCTGCATGTGTGGAAGTGCACCCATGTTGTGCTCTGCCCTTGGAGGTCAGAAGGAAGTGTCGGATTCCTGGAACTGGAGTTACAGAGGATTGTTGGCTGCCATGTGGGTGCTGGGAATGGAACCCAAATCCTCTGAAAGAACAGCCAGTGCTCTCAACTGCTGACCCATCTCTCCAGCCCTGGAAGCTGCTATTTCTTTTTTTTTTTTCTTATTTTATTTTTTTATGTGTATGAATGTACTGTTGCATGTAGGTTGTTGTGCACCTGTGTCGTGCAATGCCAAGGACCGGGTCCAGAAAGAGGGTGTCGGAATCTCACGGCCAACTGGAGTTGGAAAGACATGTTCTCACTGTCATGTGGGTGACTGGGGATTGAACCCGGGTCCTCTGCAAGAGCAGTTGGCGGCTCCTCAACCCCTACGGCCATCTCCCCACCCCCCCCACGAAGGCTGCTATTTCTTAGATGTGCTGATGGGAGGCCCCCCACGCCCCAGCAACTCGAGTCCCAGGCTACAACAATGGCCTGGGCTCCAGAATCAACTCAGTCCTACCCTCTGTGGTAGGAGCTTGTCAGTCCCCAGGGACCTTCCTGCTGGAGACATTGGCATGGAACTTGGCCAAGGTGACTACGCTAGCTGGCTGCTGAGCGTCCAGGGATCCACCTGCCTCCAATCACCAGTTAGCTTTGTTAAGATTTTTAATATATTTTATTTCTTTATTTTTATTTTATGTGTACGAGTATATTGCTTAACACCCGCTTGTATGTGAGTGCACCTATGTCAGCAATGCATGGAGTAGGTCAAGAAGTGGTTTAGATTCTCTGTAGACTGAGTTAAGGAGTGTTAGCCACTGCAGGGGGTAATGAGCAAACCCTGTCCTCTTGTAGGAAGAGCATCAGTGCCTTGAACCTTTGAGACTTTCTCTGCGTCCTATTTACACTTTTGTGGGTGTCAAATGAGTGTTGTTGTGCATTTCCTCCGTGTGTCAGTTGTATTGCCCCCTGTTGTGTCATGACCGGGGAGCTCAATGTGTAGTTACCACAGTCGATGGTGCGCCAGAGACATGTAGTGTCTAAACATGGCGCTACAGCTCTTACCCCGTAACTCCCACTGAGACAAGATAGGACTATAAGGCGTGCCAACACTCTGTCACCTTACTCGAGACGTACTGGCTCGACTGGTCAGCAATCCCCAGCGATCCCCATCGCCCTGGGGTTATAAGCCCATGTACAAGCATGCCTGGCTCTTTATGTGGGTACTGGGATCCAGACTCGAATCTTCCTGGGCTTATAAAGCAAGCACTTTTACCCGCTGAGCTGTCTCTCTGGCTCCTCCCCCTCCTGTCTTCCCAACAGTCAACTGGTCCTAATGTTTAAGACTTTCTTCCGCCTGTTTTCCACCATCTGACAGGTGACTCTTTCATGGTGCCTGGGAGCAAAGTAAGGGCTTGATAAGTCCATTCCACCACACGATGGATCAGTACCGCTGTGCCAAGGTGGTGGCCAGATCAGGGAGGTGGAGAATGGTGTCGACCTCCCCCCCCGCCCCACCCCTGCCCCCGGCCAATTCCACAGCTTCTCCTTCCCTGATGGCACCCCAGAAAACACAAGGGTGAAGGGATACGACTAAGAACACCCTTACCATTATGTTTTCAAAACTCTATAACCTGGGCATCCACGTTCACAACCATGCCATTGGCAAGAGCCAAAAGCAGAAGCCACAGTGTTCAGCCATGGATGGAGCCATCTAAGAGACGCACAACGTCTCACTGCCCAGTCTTGAAAAGGAGGGGAGGTCTGATACATGTTATGCTCTGGCTGAAGCACGACGTGGCTATGCTAAGCGACATGAGACAGATCCTCAAAGATAACTAGTTGCAATGAAGGGTCAGCAGGAGTCAAGCTGTACAGACAGAGAGTAGAACAAGGTGTGCCAGGGCTGGGGAAGCCACGGTAGCCATGAGACGTTAATGCAGACGGCTTCTATTTTAAGAGATAAAAAAAAAAAAAAGAGTTCTGGAGGTGGTGGTGGAGGTGGCTGTATTTGACACCACAGAACTATGCACTGAAAAACTGTTAAGATGGAAATTAATTTCTTTTTGACATAGGCTCTTAGCCCAGGCTGGCCTTGAACTTGAGATCTTCCTGCTTCTGTCGAATTCTGGAATCACAGACATTCACATGTGAAACAAAATGGTAGACTTTGAGTCAAGTGTGCCTGGTTTTTTTGTTTGTTTGCTTGCTTACTTGGCTGGCTGACTGGCTGGTTTGGTTTGAGAGAGAGTTTCTAGACCCTGGCTGGTCTAGAACTCACTTGGGGATGGCTGGAGAGATGATGGCTCAGTAGTTAAGAGTTCTGCCTGCATTACGCAAAAATCATGAGAACAAAGTCAAAGTTAGGCCAGGAAAGGGAGCTTATTTTACACTAGTGGGCGCCCACTAGTGGGCTGACCCACGGATCATTCCATACAGGACTCAGCAGCTTGACTTCAGGGTCTTTTATGCCCCTGTGACCTATGCAAGCAGAGAGCATATAACACATACATGGTAATCAAGTAAATGGTTTACAGATAACATTCACAGGAATGGTTTATAGATAATATACAGATCGGGAAAGCTACAGGAATGTACAAGGTCTTTTAGTAACTAACTGATGTGTTTTTCTAACTAGACTGGCTCTTAAAGGGGACCCAGGTTCAAATACCAGCAAATACATGGTGCTAACAACCATCCATAAGTCCAGTTCCAGGGGATCCAACAGTCTCTTCTGACTTCCCCAGGCATTGCATGACATGGGTACACTTACACACATGCAGGCAAGACACTCATAGACGTTAAACATTTTTTAAAGGAACTGACTAGGTAGACTATGTGGCCTCAAACTCACAGAAATCTGCCTGCCTCAGCCTCCCAAGTACTGGAACCAAAGGCATGTGCCATCCTGCCACCCTTTTTTATTAAAGATTTTATTTCATGTGCATTAATGTTTCTCCTGAATATAATGTAAGTGAACCATGTATATACCTTGTGCCCAAAGAAGCCAGAATAGGACATTGGATCCTCTGGAAATGGAACTAGCATTAAGGATGGGTGTTAGCATCCATGTGGATTCTGGGAACTGAACCCAGGTCCTCTGGAAGAACAGTAAGTGCTCTTAACTGGTGAGCCATATCTCCAGCCCCTCAAGTATATTTTACTGCGATTCTTTTAAAAAGTTTTAATCCCAGGGGCTGGAGAGATAGCCTGGTGGTTAAGAGCACGGACTGCTCTTGCAGAGAACCTGGGTTCAATCCCCAGCACCCACATGGCGGCTGAGAACCATCTGTAACTCCAATTCCAGGAGAACTCCAGTTCCAGGGGAATCCGACACCCTCTTCTGACCTCCGCAGCATTATATGACATGGGTGCAAAAACCTACATGCAGACAGTACATTCATACACATAAAAAAAATAAATAAAAAATTTAAAAAGTTTTAATCCCAGCACTCAGGAGGTGGAGGCAGAGGCAGGGGGTCTGTGTGATATAGAGGCTAGCCTGGTCATATAGTGAGTTCCAGAAGAGCTGAGGCTACAGGAAGACCCTGTCACACAAAACAAACAAACAAACCCAGCAACTAACTTTTTAAAATTTATTTATTATTTCTTATGTGTATGAATGTACTGCATACATGTAGGTTGGTGCACCCACGTCGTGCAATGCTGCAGAGGTCAGGAGACGGTGTTGTATTCCCCTGGAACTGGAGTTAAAGACAGTTCTTAGCTGCCATGTGGGTGCTAGGAATCAAACCTAGGTCCTCTGCAAGAGCAGTAGGTGCTCTTAACCACTGAGCCATCTCTCCAGCCCAACTAACTTTTTTTTAAAGAAGGGGGATGGGGCTCAGTCAGTAAAGAACTCCCCTCACAAGCATGAGGATCTGAGTTCCCAGTCTCCAAGTGAAGAGCCAGACAAGGACTGGCGAGATGGCTCAGAGGGTAAAGGAGCGTGCCACCAAGCCTAATGTCCTGAGTTTGAGCCTGAGAACTCATATAGTAAACAGTGAGAACTGACTCCTAAAGTTTCCCTCTGACCTCCACTTACATGCTACGGAGTATGCATGCATGCACACATACACATCACATAAAATAAATAAATGTAAAAAAATACTTTTAAGGCCAGGCGTGGTGGCGCACGCCTTTAATCCTAGCACTTGGGAGGCAGAGGCAGGCGGATCTTTGTGAGTTCAAGGCCAGCCTGGTCTACAGAGCGAGTTCCAGGACAGCTGGGGCTACAGGGAGACCCTGTTTTGAAAAGACAAAAAAAAAGTTATAAAATAAAAGAAGGCCTATCTTTTGACTTAATAATAATATCATTTTTAGAAATTAATCCTAAACTGGGTGTGGTGGTGCATGCCTCTAATCCCAGAACTTGGGAGGCACAAGCAGGCCTATCTCTTGAGTTCAAGGCTAGCCTGTGTATATCGTGAGTTCCAGGCCAACCTGAGGCTACAGGGAAGCCCTGTTGAAAAAAGTCAAAAAAAGAAAGAAAGAGAGAGAAACAAAGAAAAGAAAGGAAGGAAGGAAGGAAGGAAGGGAGGGAGGGAGGGAGGGAGGGAGGGAGGGAGGAAGGAAGGAAGAAAGGAAGGAAGGATGGTCTGTCCTGGCTCTGCCGCTGACTGGGTGGCCCTGAGCAAGTCCCTTGTCTTCTCCAGCTTTAGCTTCCCATTGCATAACATGGGTGAGTGCCTTCTGACCAGCAGGCTCTTGTCCAGTTCTTCCTCACTGTCCTCCAGCAGGCTCTCCACAGAGGCGCGGACCCCGCTACTCCCCATGGGCAGCTGCCAGGCGGGTCACAACCTGCATCTCTGTCTGGCTCACCACCCACCTTTGGTCTGTGCCACTTTGATCCTGCTGCTCCTTGGCCTCTCTGGCCTGGGCCTTGGTGGCTTCCTCGTCACCCATAGGACTGGCCTTCGTAGCCCTGACATTCCCCAGGTAAGTACCCTGCTGCTCAGTCTTCCCCTGTACACAGGGGAAGTACCCTGCCCCTGCTCCTAATCTCATCTCACCTCTCTCCCACCCTCCTTTTGCACACAGGACTGGGTTTCCTTCCTGAGGTCTTTTGGCCAGCTGACCCTGTGCCCCACGAATGGGACAGTCACGGGGAAGTGGCCAGGGTCTCACGTCGTGGGCTTACTGACTACCTTAAACTTCGGAGATGGTCCTGACAGGAACAAGACCCAAACATTCCAAGCCAAGATCCTTGGTAGTCAGGTGGGATTGAAAGGTGAGATCAGGGGGTATGGAAGCCAGCACTGGAACACTTAGGGTTGACCTACTTCTGACGTCACCAGGCTGGTGGTGACCTTGGGCATTTCCTGCACCTTATCACTTCTGCTGTAATAAGGATAAGATACTTTTGGTGAAGGCTGCCACAGCATAGGTTTTGTATTTTAGCTTTGCTGTTTAAGTTCCAAGTTTTTTTGATTCTCTCTAGCATGCATGAGGAGGCCCTAGGCTCAAAACCCCACCACTCCCCCCTTATATATGGGGGGAGCACAGCACCTACTCCCTGGACTATAGAGTTCCAGGCCATTTGGGCAAGATTCTGAACCCACCCTCCCCAGCATATATATGACATTGAAGTATGGTTCACATACCATATGATTCACCCATTTACAATATACCAATTAAGCCAGGCACGGTGCGGCAGGCCTTTAATCGCCAGCACGTGGGAGGCAGAGGCAGCAGATCTCTGTGAGTTTTAAGGCAGCCTTGTCTACAATGAGTTTCAGAACAGTGGAGCTGCAGGGAGATCTTTCTCAAAAAAAAAAAAAAGAGCAGCTGGGTATGGTGGCACAAAACTTTAATCCAGCCCCGGAGTCGAGCACGTGGATCTCTGTGAATCAAGACCAGCCTGGTCTACATACCAAGTTTCAAGGCCAGCTGGGCTACTGGAAGACCCCGACAATCCATTCTAGAACATTTTTATCATCTAAACCAACTCCATACCTTGCATCCTCCTTTCTGTTCTCCCCAGGCTCCCACCCTCCTTAAGTACAAATCTACTTTCTGTCTCCAGAGCTTTGCCTATTCCGGACACTACTACAATATGCAGTCTTTTATGAGTATCTTTGACTTGAATAAGATTTTTTTTTTTAAGCAATATTAGGGTTGAGAGATGGCCTAGTGGTTAAGAGCACCGACTGCTCTGCGAGGACCTGGGTTCGATCCCCAGCACCCAATGTCGGCCGAGAACGCGGCTTTAACGCCATTCCAGGGGAAATCTGACACCCTCTTCTGAAACCTCCGCAGCATTGCACAAAAAGGGTGCAAAAACCTACATCAGACAATACATTCAGACCATAAAAAGAAAAGGTGCTGGACGTGGTAGCACATGCCTTTAATTCAGCACTCGGGAGGCAAAAGCAGGCAGATTTCTTTGTGAGTTCAGACCAGCCTGGTCTATAGAGTGAGTTCCAGGACAGCTGGGGCTACAGGGAACCCGTCTCGAAAAGACAAAAAAAAAAAATTAAATTAAAAAAAGCATTTTAATTAAGCCTGGTTGGTGGCTCACAAACAAAATCATGGGGGGGCCCCCCCCCGTGGATCCCACACGCGGGGCGAGGTGGGTGGATCTCTGATAATATAAATTATTTATATTTTATCAGAGGGTTTTGGAAAGAATAGCGCAGTGGTTAAAAGCATTGGGTGTTCTTACAGAAGAAGTCCCAGGTTTGAATCCCACCAGCCATATGGTGCTAACAACCATCAGGTAACTCCAGTCCAGGGATCCGACTCCCTCTTCCTGTCCTCCAGGGAATTTGCCCAACATGGGCACACTTACACACATGCAGGCATAACACTCAAATAATAATAAAAATTTAAAAAATACATTATTAGTGGCTCATGCCTTTAATTAATCCAGCACTCGGGGAGGCAGAGGGCGTGGAGTCTGTGAAATTGAGGCCAGCCTGGTCTACATAGTAAATTCCCCAGACCAGCTGGGGCTACAGGAGACCTGGGTCAAAAGCCAAAAAAGTGAATAAAATTTATTTATTTATTTATTTGAGAAAAAAGTCTCATATGGTAGATTGGAACTTGATTGGTGGCGTAGGCTGACCTTGAACTCAAGAGACCCACCCATACCTCTGAGTCTTTGGATTAGAAGTGTGTACCACCAGGCTCAGCATTAGAATAAGATTTTTAAGTTTCATTGATGTTGTAGCATATATCAATGTTTTTCTTTTTTAATGAATAACAGTCATTATATGAAGTATATGTTTGCATGTATCTGTTCATTCTTTTATTGACATCTGGGTTGTTTCTACTGGGGGCTATTAGAAATTGTGCTGTTTCGAACACGTGTAAAGGTGTGTTTTTTTGTTTGTTTGTTTGTTTTTTTGTATTTTCAAAGACAGGGTCTCCCTTTAAATCCCAGCTGGCCTGAAGCTCACTCTGTAGACCAGGCTGACATTGAACTTACAAAGATCTTGCCTGTGCCTCTGTGCCCTCCCAAGTGCTAGGATTAAGGTGGGACACCCACCACAGAGATGGCTGAGCTGCTACGAGCTCCAACTGCTCTTGCAAGAGGACCCAGGTTTCGATTCCCAGCACCAACATGGTGGCTAAGAAACGTCTTTAAGCGGGGCATGGTGGGACATGCCTTTGTCAGCACGAGGGAGGGCCCCCAAGAGGCAGACGGATCTCTGTGAATTCCAGCCAGATGGGGTACGTAGCGAGACCCTGTCTCAAAAAAAAAAAATTATTATTTTATTTTATGTGTATTCGTGTATTGCATGCATGTATGCAAGTGCAACCTGTGTTGTACAATACCCTTAAAGGTCAGAAGGGGTTATGGGAATCCCCTGGAACTGAATTACGGACAGTTGTTTAGCTGCCATCTGGGTGCTGGGAGTCAAAACCCAGGCTTTCTGCAAGAAATAGGCCAGTGCTCTTAAACAAAAATATCTCTCCAGCCCTCATCTGTCATTGAGAATTGCTATCTCCCTGACTCTGATAATGAATTTTCCTATGTTTCTTGACCTTCCCCTCACATTGCTTACAGTCTAGCAAGGATAGAGGTACAAAAGAAGTCTGTATCTATGATTGTGTGGAATAGAGCATAGGTGTGGCAGGATGGTGAGGGACGACTTCTCCATGGTTGCAGCAGCTAAGCTTAGGCTTATGGAAAGCTTAGCTAAAGGGAGCAGCAGACACAGGCATGCGGATGGGAAGCATGGCATGTTTAGGGACGTGCCAGACACAGGCATGCGGATGGGAAGCATGGCATGTTTAGGGACGTGCCAGACACAGGCATGCGGATGGGGAAGCATGGCATGTTTTAGGGACGTGGCAGACACAGGCATGCGGATGGGAAGCATGGCATGTTTAGGGACGTGCCAGACACAGGCATGCGGATGGGAAGCATGGCATGTTTAGGGACGTGCCAGACACAGGCATGCGGATGGGAAGCATGGCATGTTTAGGGACGTGCCAGACACAGGCATGCGGATGGGAAGCATGGCATGTTTAGGGACGTGCCAGACACAGGCATGCGGATGGGAAGCATGGCATGTTTAGGGATGTGCCAGACACAGGCATGCGGATGGGAAGCATGGCATGTTTAGGGACGTGCCAGACACAGGCATGCGGATGGGAAGCATGGCATGTTTAGGGACATGCCAGAGTTCTATACATGCAGGAGAAGGAGTGTTGAGTGGGAAATGGGTCCAAAGGAGGTAGTAGAAACCCATAGACAATGTTTTAAAAATTTTGTATTATATTTATTTGGGGGGGGTCACTTGTGCTACAGCTTGGGTCAGAGGCCAACTTGTAGGAGTTGATTCTCTCGTAGGTATAAGCTGCCATATCTGGCTTCACATGGAAGATCTTGTGTGAAACCCAAAGTGATTAGACACAGAACATTGAACAAATTCAATTTAATCGAGAAAGTAGTAGAATTGTGTCCAGATACAGGAAGACCTAATAGGTGGTGACTGTAGTCAGTCAATGATCAGAGCTAGGCATGGTGGCACATCTGCCTATATCCCACGCACCGAGGAACTAGGCAGGAGAATCACAAGTGGGATTCAACCTAGGCTACATAAGCAAGACCCTATCAAAAAAGAAAAAACGAAAAGACATGTTGAAAATTTAAAACTGGCATGAATTGGGACAGGCATTAGAAATATGACACAGAGTACCCTCCTAAGCACATTAAAGAGGTCATGATATTAAACTCTACATGCACAGTCTCAGCTATAATTATAGTATACACACCAATTTGTATTTCTACTTTTTTTTACTTATACATAAGTGGTTTCCATATTATTGTATGGTTTTCAGTATTATTTGAATGATTGTAAATTGAAGAACTGTAAATTGATCCATCATGTGGTTAGGCTGTTATTTAAATTAAAACAATTTTTTTTGGTAGTTTTGAGACAGGGGTCTCCCTTTCGGTCCCAGCTGCCTGGAAACTCACTTCTGTAACAGCTTGGCCTTGAACTCACTGAGATCTGCCTGCCTCTGCTCCCAAGTGCTAGGATTAAAGCGTGCCCCACCATGCCTGGCCTAAAATTTTTATTTTTATGTATAAGAGTGGTTTGGCCGGGCGTGGTGGCGACGCCTTATATCCTAGCACTTGGAGGCAGAGCAGGGGATGTTTGGAGTTCAAGGCAGCCTGGTCTGACAGAGTAGGTTCCAGGACAGCTGGGGCTTACAGGGAGACCCTGTCTCGAAACAGTACGCAAAAAAAAAAAAAAGATGTTTTAACCTGTACCTAGGTCAGTCACCCATGTCATCCAATGCCCGTGGAGATCAGAACAGGGCACTGGACCCCTGGAACTAGAGTTATGGCTGGTCGTTAGCTGCCATGTAAGTCCTGGAGATTGAACCCAGGTTCTCTGCAAGAGTCAGTACCCTTAACCATTGAGTGTACCCTACAGCTCCAGCCCCTTAACCATTGAGCATACCCCACAGCTCCAGCCCCTTAACCATTGAGCATACCCCACAGCTCCAGCCCCTTAACCATTGAGCGTACCCCACAGCTCCAGCCCCTAATCATGAGCATACCCCACACTCAGCCCCTTAACCATTGAGCGTACCCCACAGCTCTAGCCCCTTAATCATTGAGCATACCCCACAGCTCCAGCCCCTTAACCATTGAGCGTACCCCAGAGCTCCAGGCCATCATTTTTATTTTATTTATTTATTTATTTATTTATTTATTATTTATTTATTTGTCTTTTTGAGACAGGGTCTCCCGGTAGCCCCTGTCAGCTGTCCTGGAAACTCACTCAGAGACCAGGCTGGAATTGAACTCACAGAGATCCACATGCCGCTGCCTCCCAAGTGCCAGGATTAAGGCGTGTGCCACCATGCTAAGGCCATCATTTTTAAATACTTTCTCTGGTAGTATTGTTTCTAGGGTTTTTTGTTTGTTTTTGGTTGTTTGTTTTTGGTATTTGATAAAATTAAAGCAAACATCTTGATGTATGTTGTTTTGCTCTTTGTTTAGCTAGTGCTCAGGAGTGAGCCAGGGGCCTCAGATATGCTGGGCAGTGTTCTGCCACTGACTTGCACCCCAACCCCTTAGCATATTTCTTTTTAGTCCCTACTTTAGGGATGAATTTATTAGTCCGNCACACACACACACACACACACACACACGCACGCACACACCCACATAGTCACCTGCCTGTACAAGTGTAAACACTCTCATAAACATGAACATACATGCACACAAACACAATCACCTGCATGAACACGTGCAAAACCCACATGAACACATATATACACCAAACACACACACATACATGATCATCTATATGAACACATACATGCACACACATGATAACCCACATGAATGCATGCATACAGCATAACACACACATGATCATACACACATGTGAACATATACACACACGCACACTTTTTTTTTTTTGGGTCTTTTTGAGACAGGGTCTCCCTGTAGCCCCAGCTGTCCTGGAACTCACTCTGTAGACCAGGCTGGCCTTGAATTCACAAAGATCCACCTGCCTCTGCCTCCCAAGTGCTAGGATTAAAGGCGTGCACCACCATGCCCGGCTACACACCACACACTTTAAGAATGGGGAAAGTGGCCTAGTGGTTAAGAGCACTGACTGCTCTTGCAGAGGACCCGGGTTCGATCCCCAGCACCCACATGGTGGCCGAGAACCGTCTGAAACTCCAATTCCAGGAGAACTCCAGTTCCAGGGGAATCCGACGCCCGCTTCTGACCTCCGCGGCATTGCGCGACACGGGTGCACAGACTTGCATGCAGACAGTGCATTCATACACATACAGAAATAAATAAAAAATTAATAAAAAAAAAAAAAGAGAGAATGGGGAAAGTGAACAGGCTGAGGAAATCAGTGTTTCCCCATCAGAAATGGCTGACTAGTAGCACACCTCTCTAGGACAAACCCTGCAGGACCTGGGGAGACACAGCACAGCCCTCTGCCACCCCACAGGGCTTCACTAAGTCTCACTGTCTCACCTTGTCCATCTCTTCTGAACCTGGCCCTGGCTGCTTCCGGAACCTGGGCTAACTCGGAAACGGACAGCTAGCTTTCCTCGGCTTGGACATGTAAAGAGTAGCTGCTGCTTCATTCCTCTCGCTCCTCTTTCCTGGCGTGGATCCAGCCCATAATTAGGCAGACTCTCAGAGGAGAGAGAGTACTTCCTGCCCAAATGACAAGCTGTGGATTATGCAGATATCTTTCCAGATGTGGCATTTGTCTCCCTGGCAATGCTGCAGGTGGCTGTGCGTTTGCTTGGCTAGAAAGCTCCATCTGAGGCCTTATCCTCGCAAATACCTCCTTCCGTTGCATCTGCTAATGCCGGGGGCTTCCTTGGCAAACTGACTTTCCTCCACACTCGAAAGTCCCCGGCTAGGCTAGAAAAGGGAATGGGGACCAGAAAGGCTCTTTTCAGAGCCCAGTGAGGGGCCACGTGGAGCCTTTTAACCTCATGGCTGTGGTCTCTCATCTCGGGGGTGTCCAGAGGCACCTGCCCCCAGGGCCCTGGAGCCCCGCCAGCAGCTTCCCTGACCCCAATGCAAAGCTGACAGCAAATGGCTGTTGAAGGAACTCAACGGTTGGTTGAATGAAATGGGAAACTGCCCTCCCCAAGCTGCTGCCGATTCCATGCAATACAGGCATAAGACACATGCTTTGCAAACCCAAATGAGATGTTTTCAAGTGCCAGTAGCTACCATTCAAGTTACCGGGAAGCTCCAGGCTTGAAATGAAAAGGTCTATGTTCAAAGCGATTTCCTGATTTAAGCCTCACAACCATGCCATTCTTAGAAACAATGCTTGGCTGTGTTGGGTTAACCTTGGAAAACTGCTACCTGCACACAAGACAACAAAACTGACATTTTGACAATGCTTTAATCAAAACTAAGCACTGCTGCCTTGTGTAGGGAGAGTTTACCAAGAAAGTCTGTTTCACATACAAAAAAAAAAACAAAAAAAACAAAAAAAACCCCAGACCTATTTTAAATTGAATAAACTTTAATGAATAAGAATTCTGGGCTGGAGAGATGGCCTAGTGGTTAAGAGCGCCGACTGCTCTTGCAGAGGACCCGGGTTCGATCCCCAGCACCCACATGGCGGCTGAGAACCGTCTGTAACTCCGATTCTAGGAGAACTCCAGTTCCAGGGGAATCCAACACCCTCTTCTGACCTCCTCGGCATTGCACGACACGGGTGCACAAACCTACACGACACAGGTGCACAAACCTACACGCAGACAGTACATTCATACACATAAAAAAAAAGAATTCCATCAATAAAGGAATGGGTAAAATGTATATTTTTCTGTTCATTTATTTATTTGTTTATTTCTTTGGGGGATACATGTGTGGAGGACAGAAGACAGCTTTCGGGAGTCAAGTTCTCTCCTTCTACCTTGTGAGTCTCAGGGATTAAATTTGGGTAATCAGGCTCGGAGGAGGAAGGAGGGAAGAAGAGGAGAAGGGAAGGAGGATGCACACCCCACACACTAAGTAAGGAAGCCCAACATGCAAAGTGGCTGTGCTGGTTAGTTTTTGGCAACTAGGCACAAACTAGTCACCTGTGAAGAGGGAACTTCAATTGAGGAATTTCCTCCATCCGATAGGCCTGTGAGCATATCTGTGGGGCATTTTCTTGATTACTAATTGATATAGGAGGGCTCAGCCCACTGTGCACAGTGCCGTTCCTGGGCAGGTGGGCCTGGCCTCTGTAAGAGAAGGAGATGGGGAACCCAGTGGGCAGTGTTCCTCCATG
>VZQC01013594.1:4433336-4473575 GCA_009823505.1 Rhizomys pruinosus
CTCTTGCAGAGGACCCGGGTTCAATCCCCAGCACCCACATGGCGGCCGAGAACCGTCTGAAACTCCAATTCCAGGAGAACTCCAGTTCCAGGGGAATCCGAGACCCTCTTCTGACCTCCGCGGCATTGCACGACACGGGTGCACAAACCTGCATGCAGACAGTACATTCATACACATACAAAATAAATAAATAAATAAATAAATAAAAAAAGAGAAAGAAAGAAAGGAAGAAAAAGAAAGAAAGAGAAAGAAAGAAAGAAAGAAAGAAAGAAAGAAAGAAAGAAAGAAAGAAAGAAAGAAAGAGGGGCTGGAGAGATAGCCTAGCGGTTAAGAGCGCCGACTGCTCTTGCAGAGGACCCGGGTTTGATCCCCAGCACCCACATGGCGGCTCAGAACCATCTGTAACTCCAATTCCAGGAGAACTCCAGTTCCAGGGGAATCCGACACCCACTTCTGACCTCCGCGGTATTGCACGACATGGGTACACAAACCTGCATGCAGACAGTACATTCATACACATACAGAAATAAATAAATAAAAAGATTAAAAAGAAAGAAAGAAAGAAAGAAAGAAAGAAAGAAAGAAAGAAAGAAAGAAAGAAAGAAAGAAAGCCTACAACATAAGCTTCATATGACTGAGGAACTCCATACAGTACACATTATAACAACATAGATATGTATTTTCTTATTTGATAAATGCTGCCACCAGGACTCAAATGCCAATCTGTCCAGAGGATGACACTCCTAAGACCCTCCCAGAAGGCTTGCAAACTCCAGGAAGGCAGGCACAGGATTTGTTGGTTTTATTTCCTGGATTCCTAGTACCTAGGATGTCCTAGTACTTAGTATAGCAGGTGCCAAATAGGTAAACAGCAACCAGCAGCTGAGAGTCCTAAAAGTTGGGCAAGAGGCAACAGACCTCTGGGGCAACCCGATGCTTCTATACTTGCATTCACTGGGACTTTGCTGGATCTGGGCACTGGCTACGATTTCATGTTTCTAAAAGGGCTCAGGGATGTATATGCTGCTGGTTTACTAGCTTCTCTTGGAAGAACAAACACTCAGGGATACATGACCCCCCCCCCAGCCCTGCTTTTAAAACAAACAGCACCTTTCCAGCATTTGAGCATTTGAATCTGGCTTGTCTCCCTCTAAGCCCCTGATCATGCTCACTCTCTCTTCCCATAGAGGCAGACTAAGTTCTTCCTTGTTGTTTCTTGGAGAAGGCTGATTAAGGTAATTGGCAATTTTTTCCCGTGATTCCAAGGTAAGCTGTCATTTCAAGGAGAATACGTCCACTCCAATTCAGAACACTCTGTTTTCGATGTTTTCTTCTGTATTGCGGGAGGGGAGGGGAGTGGGAGTCTGTGGCCCCCCAAAGAAATCCGCTGTTCTTCTTCCTTTGTGTTTCTGAGCGTGTAAACTCAGCTCGAATCACAGCTAATAAATAGGTCATCTTGTACTCTCAAAATAAAAACACGCCGTATTTCAGTGGAATAGCGGCTGTACATTAAAAACCTGTCAGCCTCACTACAATTTCCCTGAACCCTGCACTGCGGAAAGATACCTTGTCACTCAGAGTCAGCGCACTTTTACTGAAATATCTCCTTGTCTGCGTAAATAATGAGCCGAAATGCATGGAAATATCTAGGCCCACAGCCACCTTTCCCCTACTCCCAAAGAAAGAAACGGCATGTAAATGACAGGTGGAGGGGGGTGGTCCTGCTCCCAACAGTTCATTCTGAAAACAAAGGTGGGCTGTCCCACCAACCCTAGTATTGTGTATTTAGAATTGGGGGAGGGGCAGGGTGGCAAGGAGAAAAAGTGATGGAAACGGTGGTCTCACAAGTTTCAAATCAAGAAGGCTGGACTGTCATTCAACAGCTATTTTAGGAACACATGGAGGTTGTATCAGAAAGTACCAGCTATGGGAAATATTTGCTAACGAAGAACACCCAGACCCCAGAAGGTGTTTATGACAAATAAGGCGGTCCACATGCCTGAAGGGTCTAAGAAGCAGGCTCAAGAATTACCCTGCCTTCAAGCCCTAGCATGTAAATAAAAAGTTGAGAGTGGGGGCTGGAGAGATGGCCTAGCGGTTAAGAGAACCAACTGCTCTTGCAGAGGACCCGGGTTCAATCCTCAGCACCCACATGGTGGCTGAGAACAGTCTTTAACTCCAGTTCCAGGGGAATCTGATGCCCTCTTCTGACCTCCACGGCATTGCACAACATGGGTGCACAAACCTACATGCAGACAGTACATTCATACACACAAAAAATAAATTAAAAAATTAAAAAAAAAAGTTGAGAGTGTCGGCTTGTGCTCATAACCCCAGTGTTGATAACCCCAGTGCTGTGGAGCCAGAGACAGGTGGATCTGTGGAGCTTGAGAGCCAGCCAACCTGTGCAGAAATGCCAGGTCCTGGGAAGAGACTCTGTCTCAAAAAACCAAGATGGTGGTGCATACCTTTAATCTCATCACCCAGGAGGCAGAGGTGAGCAGATCTCTGTGGGTTCAAGGTCAGCCTGGTTTACATAACAAGTTCCAAGACAGCTGGATCTCAAAAGACCGAAAAAAAAAAACGCCTCACCAAGATGAAGTCAGTGAGATGACACAGCAGGTAGAAGCAGTTGCCATGCAAGCCTGCAAACTGAGTTCAATCCCTGGAATCCCTAGTAGAAGAAAAGGACCAACTCCTGACCTCTGTATGTGCATCATGGTACACACACTGCTGCATACATTCATCCAATAATTAATGTATAAATCAATAAATACCGAGATGGAAAGCTTATGAGGCATGACTCCTGAGATTGATCTATGGCCTATATAAACACACCACCCACCCACACACACACACACACACACACACACATACACAATCACTCCACCACCAGCCTTCGGTGGGCCTTTGGCCTCTACATGCTAAAGAACAATGCTGTCATCCAACTACACGTCCAGCCCTATCGGTGCAATCTTCATCTCTGTGAATCCTGGCTTCTCCAGTTCTCAAAAGACAGCAGTCACTGTGAGAGGCCTCCCTGGGAGGATCCCAGTGAGGTGACAACATGCAAGGGACTCTGTAACCCTTCACAAGGGATTGAGATGTTGGCCATCATGGTCAGTAGATAGTCAAAGACTACAGCAGAGTTGTTTAACAGGAGAGTGGGCTTTGGAGTTGTCTAACAGAGGTTAAGATCTTTCCTGGTTGTTCAGCTGGGCTGCTCTACTGATATAACTTCCCAAGGACTGAGATTAAAGGTGTGTGCCACCACTGCTGGCCTGGAACTCACTCCATAGGCCAGGCTGGCCTTGAACTCACAGAGATTAGCCTGCCTCCCAAGTGTTAGGATTAAAGGTGTGCAAACAGATTAAGCCTGTTTGGCAGGCGAGGTGGTAAGCACTCTACAGAGCTTTATGATGCTGATACTGATGGCAATGAAGATGAAGAAGTTGATGTTGGTTATAGTGTTTATTTTGAAAGAGATGTTGATATTGATGATGATGCTGTCATGATAAGAAATGGATGATGATGATATTGACTGATGATGATAATGTTGATGTTGATGATGATAATGACATTGATGCTGGTATTGATGATGGTAATGATATTGACACTGATGATGATGATGATACTGACACTGAAAATAATGATGTTGCTGGGTGTAGTGGTACACATTTTTAATCCTAGCACTCAGGAGGCAGAGGCAAGCAGATCTCTGTGAGTTCAAGGCCAGCCTGGTCTACAGAGTTCCAGGCCAGCTGGGGCTACAGGGAGACCCTGTCTCAAAAAGAAAAAAAACAAACAAACATGAAAATGATGATGGTGACATTGATGAAGATGATGATACTGACATTGAAAATGATGTTATTGGGGCTGGACAGGTGGCCTAGCGGTTAAGAGTGCCGACCGCTCTTACAGAGGACCCGGGTTCAATCCCCAGCACCCACATGGTGGCCGAGAACCGTCTGAAACACCAATTCCAGGAGAACTCCAGTTCCAGGGGAATCCGACACCCTCTTCTGACCTCCGCGGCATTGCACGACATGGGTGCACAAACTTGCATGCAGACAGTACATTTATATGCATACAAAAATAAATAAAATAAAAATGAAAAAAAAGAAAATGATGTTATTGATAATGATATTGACAATGATAAGGATGTTGTTGACACTAATGAAGATGATACTGACACTGATAATGATGGTGTTGACACTGATGGTGTTGATGATAATTATTATGATGGTATTGACATTGATGAAGGTGATGATGATTATGATGTTGACAGTGATGATGATGATTGATTTTATTTATGTGTATGAACGTTTTGCTTACATGCCTGAAGTGCACCACATGTGCACAGGAGCCAGAAGAGGGCGTCAGATCCCCTGGAACTGGAGTTACTCAATTGTTATCTGCCATGTGGGTGCTGGGAACCCAACCCAGGTCCTCTGCAAGAGCAGTCAATGTTCTTAGCCACTGAGTCATCTCTCCAGCCCTCATCTATACTCTTGAGATTTATTTACATGTAAAATATCTATAAGGAAAAAATACAATATACTCATTTTACACACTGAGAATGAACTTTCCAAAATAGATACGTGGTAATACTCTTCTTGATGGCTCCACTGCTCTAGGACAAAGTCCAGACACCTAAGACTCCCTCCTCCAGCCCCACCTCCTGCTACAGCTGACCTTGAGCTTGAACCTCCAAGTTCTGTGTGCGTGTGTGTGTGTGTGTGTATGTGTGTGTGTATGCACGCATGCACAGTTAGATATGGGCTCATGTGCATATGTATGTGTGTGCACAGATATGGGTTCATGTGCATGTGTATGTGTATGCACAGATATGGGCTCATGTGTATATGTGTGTATACACAGATATGGGCTCATGTGCATATGTGTGTATGCACAGATATGGGTTCATGTGCATGTGCATGTGTGTGTGCACAGATATGGGTTCATGTGCATATGTGTGTGTATGCACAGATATGGGTTTGTGTGCATGTGTGTGCACAGATATGGGTTCGTGTGCAGGTGTATGTGTGTGTATGCACAGATATGGGTTCATGTGCATGTATATGTGTATGCACAGATATGGGTTCATTTGCATGTATGTGTATGCACAGATATGGGTTCATGTGCATGTGTGTGCACAAATATGGGTTCATGTGCATGTGAGTGTATGCACAGATATGGGTTCATGTGCATGTGTATGTGTGTGTGCACAGATATGGGTTCATGTGCATGTGTGTGTGCACAGGTATGGGTTCATGTCCATGTGTATCTGCATATATGTGGAGGCCAGAGGTCACGGTTTGGTGTCTTTGTCTATTGCCCACAAGCTTATTTTCTGAGACCCCGTGTCTCCCTGAACCTGGAACTGACCAATGGGCTACTGGCTGGCCAGCAAGGCTGGGATTCTCCTGTCTGCACTCTCTCAGTACTGGGGTTACCGGAATACAACAGCACACCTGGCTGTTCACGTGCATGCTGGAGATCTAAACTCGGGTCCTCATGCATGGAGCCAGCTCCTCGGTTTCTGGACCTGCAAGGTCTACTATTGGAATGTACCATAAATCCCTCCTTCAGGCCTTAGCCCATGCTGCCACCTGCACCAAAGAGGTGAGGAGTAAGCAGACAGTCAGACAGCAGTGTCCTAAACACGCTAATAGAGTGTTGACAGCTAAAGGAATCTGTGGAAGGCAGGCCCAGCCCTTGATGTTAAGATCATGGGAATTTTCATCAATTCTGCATTTGATTTTCTGAACAGGTATTCCATGCACAGGGTGCACAATTCAGAAGATATCCAGGTCTGTAAAATGAGTAAAGCCCTTTGTTCCTGTGTCCAACGAGTCAACCTCTTCCATTATTCTCATAATGGGAATTTTGAAATAGGGGCAGAGGAAGCAATCTGGAGCATTCATATATTTATAGCCATCATCACCATCATCACCTCTTACAATCCCAAGTCACAGTGTAGGATAATTTTCATGGAAATGTACCCACAGTCGATGAAGGCCTGTGTTCTGCTTCCCCCAGCACACATACAAGTCGACAGACTGTGAGTTCTGTCCCCACTGTATCACATGCTCACAGCGATCGCTTTCTATTGCTCAGCATTAATGTCTCCAACTCTGTAGAATGGTAGAATACTTTTAAGCGATATCTGAGGGGAAAATGGTCATTTGCTACCTTTGAACTATATTGAACTTTATTTGGCCCAGCTCTGCTCCAGGACGATGAATAGCACCTGCCCTTCCCCCACCATTTGTCCCAGAATATGTGAACGTACTCTTGTTTAGGAGTGAATCTTTGCAGATGTTTAAAAGTCTTCCTAAACCCAATGACAAATATCTTTGCAGAGATTAAGAGAAGACAGGTGAGAGCTGGAGAGATGGCTCAGCGGTCCTCATGTAGAGGACCTGGGTTCGAGTCCCAGCACCCACATGGTGGCTAACAACCTTCTGAACTCCATTTCCAAGGTATCCAGCACCTTCTTCTGACCTCCATGGGCATTGCAGGACACAAGCAATACACTGATACACATAAAATAAAAATTAAAATTAAAAAAAAAAAGCATTTGGGGCTGGAGACATGGCCTAGCGGTTAAGAGCGTCGACTGCTCTTGCAGAGGACCCAGTTTCAATCCCCAGCACCCACATGGGAGCTGAGAACCGTCTTTAACTCCAGTTCCAGGGGAATCCGACACCCTCTTCTGACCTCCGCGGCATTGCATGACATGGGTGCACCAACCTACATGCAGACAGTACACTCATACACATAAAAAATAAATAAAATAAAACATTTGTTTAAAAAAAGAAGATAGGTAGCTGGGCGTGGTTACACACGCCTTTAATCCTAGCACTTGGGAGGCAGAGGCAGGCGGATCTTTGTGAGTTCAAGGACAGCCTGGTCTACAGAGTGAGTTCCAGGACAGCTGGAGCTACAGGGAGACCCTGTCTCAAAAAGACAAAAAAAAAAAAGAAGATAGGTAGGGAAATGTGACCACCAAGACAGGCCTGGGAATGACCTAGCCACTGCCCAGTCACACCTGAGTGGCCAGAAGCTGGGAGTGCCAAGGTGGACCTTCCTCTAGAGCCTCTGAAGGGAACTGGCCCTGGAAGGCCCTTGCTACTGGGATTCTGACCCCCCAGACTGTGACAGAATATATCCTCATGGCTTCATGCTTCTGAGTTTATAAAGTCAACAGCCATAGGAAGTGAACACACAGACCAAATCACAGCTACATCACTTGGGAAAACCGCCTGCTGCTGGCCCCGGTGCAGCTGTGACATGGACACGGGTGTCCTCTGCTGGGTTTGTATGTGAATTCTCCCTCACAGGCGCCTATGTTTGAACACTTGGCCCAGAGCAGGTGGGAAGGTTGTGGGTCCTTCAGGAGATGGAGGTCTGCTGGAAGACATAAGTCACGGGGGACGAGCCTTGAGTTTTGATGGTCAGCCCTCCTTCCTGTCCGCCCTCTGCTTCTTGACCGTGGATGCGCTGTGACCAGCTGCCTCACGTTCCTGCTGCTGTGTCTTCCCCACCACGTAGGACTGTATCCTCTCAACTGTGAGCCAGAAAAAACTTTCCCTCCCTTACGTTGCCTCTTGTCAAGTATTAGGCCACAGCAGTAAGAAAAACAACTAATGCAACCCTCCAAACAGCAGAACACTCCAACGGACCCACAGAAAAACCCCAGCTAGCCCTTTGGTTCTTTTACTTGTCTGGCACATCGTGGTAAAGATGTCACTAGCTGATGATGTCAGTAGCTGAAGACATACAGGATTTCAGGGCAAGGCAAGCAAGGAGTTGAAGTGAATATAGATCACCCTGGTTCCCCTCAAGGGATTGAAAGAAGAGGTTATGTTAGGCTCCGTTAAATCCCATATTGATTGAACTCTCATTTTCTTGCCAGAACCAAATGCCAGTGAGCTAGAGTTCCCCATTTTCCTGACTTCCTTCTAGAATCAACAGGCATTTTTAATTTGGCAGGCCACTCACATAACCTGGCCTCCTGGATTAAGGAAGGACAGAACACTGAAAGGGGAATCTGATTCCTTTCACTTTGATTTGGTTCAAAACTAACACAAGCTCTTCACAGAATTCCTACAACTGTTGTTACTGACAACGGATATAATTTCAGATCACTAGTGACCAGCTCAGTGGCGTGGCCCATGCTATGTAGAGTAGTAAATGTAGAAGGAAAGGGATTCTAGCAGATTCCTGAAAAGTATGTATCAGGACCCCTAAATGGAAGTTACAGCATTAGGCGCTGGGGAGGAGACATTGTCGTCAGCCCACTTGCTTTGTGTCTCATTAGCCTTCTTCAGGAGAGGAAGGATCCTGTTAATTAAGAGGGTTGAGGGGCTGGAGAGATGGCCTAGCGGTTAAGAGCACCGACTGCTCTTGCAGAGGACCCGGGTTCGATCCCCAGCACCCACATGGCGGCTGAGAACCGTCTGTAACTCCAATTCCAGGAGAACTCCAGTTCCAGGGGAATCCGAGACCCTCTTCTGACCTCCGTGGCATTGCACGACATGGGTGCACAAACCTACATGCAGACAGTACATTCATACACATACAGAAATAAAAAAAAAATTTGTTTAAAAAAAATAAAAGAGGGTTGAAAAGTTCTGCTCCCGTGGCCTCCCCTCCTGCTCTTCCTCGGATTACCCCGTCTGCTTATCAATAAAATGCCAGCTCACCACAGCCAAGACGCTACTTGGGAAGCCACCGAAGCAAGGGGGTCCATTCAGCCCATGTTAAATGCCTTTGAATGCTATTCTTTCTCTCGTTATTCAAATCTAATTCAAGCATAATATTGTATTTTATCAAACAGCTCAATATCCTGCCACAGAAAGGCCCTCTCTAGTTTGGGAACAGCCATGCGTCCCCTCAAGATTCCTTTGGTGTTCCAGGCTGTTCAGGCAGAGCAGGCATCAAACAAGAGTGACCATGGTTGATGACATCATGGTTTCAATGTCTCCATTTGGATTTTCTCATTAAACGTTCAACCAGCAAACCTGGCGAGAAACCAGTGCACCAGCCCCTGCCCAACCCCTGCTTGCAGACACCGGAGCACTGAACAGCACTGTGTCATCAATATGAATTGTGCTTCAATGACATAAAACTGAATACACAGTTATTTTTTCATCTCAGTGAGACCAAAATGTAAATCCATAGCTTCCAGCTACCTGTGTGCATAGCTGTGCCTTCCTTCATGGAGAAAAATCTATCTTTAAATCTTAAAATAAAAGGGTCTTAAGTTGGAGTTGAAAATAAATCTAGACATTTGTAGGGATGCCAAGCTACTGTTTACTAGGAACGGTCTCGCAGGTACTCATTAAACTGTTTGTTTATTTGCTCATTCCACAAACATTTATTGAGCTCCTACTTTACGCCACACACCATGGGCACCGGGGATGCCGAGATCAAGAAGACCTAGCTCCTGCCCACAAGGAGCCCCCCAAGAACAGACTTTTAATGTGACGGATACAGCAACGAGAAACACACACATTTGATGTTACCGTGGCAGACGTGGGGGCCACATAAACAGCTCAGAACAGCAATAAGGTCCAGAAAGACTTGCAGAGAAAAGGACTGAGAGCAGGCTTTTACCAGATGATGGAGGGATGGTCCTGTGAGGCCGGGAGGACACAGCAGAGGGCAGAGAAGTGGCATCAGGCAGCAGTTTGTGCATAGAACAGTGACTGGCTCAAGCCATCTGGGTGCATCGCCTCATAACGGTATCAAAGCTGATAGTCCTGCAACAGGGGACGGCTGGCAAGGAGCATACACTCGCTGTCTTCCATCCATGGGTTCTGTAGCTACAGATTCAGCTACTTGCTGATACAGAATATTAGGGTCTGCTGTGAACATGTACAGAATTTTTTTTCTTCTCATTATTCCTTAAACAACTATTTACTTAGTACTTACACTGTGTTAAGTATTATAATTGATCTAGAGATGGTTTAAAGTATATGGATGACCGGGCGTGGTGGCGCACGCCTTTAATCCTAGCACTTGGGAGGCAGAGGCAGGCGGATCTTTGTGAGTTCAAGGCCAGCCTGGTCTACAGAGCGAATTCCAGGACAGCTGGGGCTACAGGGAGACCCTGTCTCGAAAAGACCAAAAAATAAAAAAAATAAAAAATAAAGTATATGGAAGAAAGGCTTGGGATGTAACTCAGCTGGCAGAGTGCTTGCCGAGCATGCCCTAAGCTCAGAGTTCCATAAAACTGGATGTGACAGTACAGGCTTGTAATCCCAGCACTCAAGAGGTAGAGGTGGGAGGATTAGGAGTTCGAGGTCATCCTCTGCTACTTAGAGAGTTCAAGGTCAACCTGGGATACAATGAGATCACCTATAAAATAAGTAAGTAAGGGGCTGGAGAGATGGCCTAGCAGTTAAGAGCACCGTCTGCTCTTGCAGAGACCCGGGTTCGATCCCAGCACCACATGGCAGCTGAGAACCGTCTGTAACTTCAATTCCAGGAGAACTTCAGTTCCAGGGGAATCCAACACCCTCTTCTGACCTCTGTGGCATTGCACGACACAGGTGCACAAACCTACATGCAGACAGTACATTCATACACAAATAAAAATAAATAAAAATTTAAAAAATAAGTAAATAAATAAATAAATAAATGGCTATTCAAGGGTCATATGCAAATAACAAGGTGCTTATTTAACAGCTTAACCATCTGTGGGTTTATAGATCCTCTGGGGTCCTGCAATAGTCCCCTTTAGACATCAAGAGACTGTAACAGTAACATAGAGATGCCATTCCTGGGCCCTTGTTGTTTACCAGTCCCTGCTCATATACTTCACTTAACCCTCTGCTAGAAGGCTTAGGATCTAGGAATTAGGATCTAGGATCTAGGATCATCACTCTTTCCAGGACAGGAAGTTGAGGCTTGAAAAGGTTAGAGCCATCGTGGGAACCCCTGCAGACAGCAGGTAGCAGGAGGAAAACATGAAGGTCAACTCAAGTCCAAAGCCCATACCAAGTCTGTGGCTAGGTCTGGCTGCCAGCAAGACAGATAAACTGACAATCTCAGAATCAAATTCATGCCTACCCCCCCTCTTCCCACAGTCCTGGAATTACAGACATTTGTTAGCCACCATGTGGCTGCTGGAAATTGAACCCAGGTGCTCTGCAAGAGCAGCCAGTGCTCTTAACCAGTAATACTCATACACAAAAAAATACAGAAAAACAAAATAAAAATATAAAAGAACTAGACTGTCTAGCCAAGGGCTGGCACAGCCTCTGTTCTGGGTCCTGGTGATGGGTCAGTGATCATCTGATTTGCTCTTTCCTGGGTCCATTGCAACACTCTTCTCATATAAGCGTTTTTTTGTTTTGTTTTTTGTTTGTTTGTTTTGTTTTTGTTTTGTTTTGAATATATTTGGGGGGCTGGGCATTTAATCCCAGCACTGGGGAGGCAGAGACAGGCAGATCTCTGTGAGTTCAAGTCCAGCCTGGTCTACATAGTGAATTCCAGGACAGCTGGAGCTACAGGGAGACCCTGTCTCAAAAAGGATGATGATAACAAAGAAGAGGAGGAGGAAGAGGAGGAGAAGGAGGAGGAGGAAGAGAAGGAGGAGGAGGAAGAGGAGAAGGAGGAGGAGGAGGAGGAGGAAGGGAAGAGGAAGAGAAAGGGGAAGAAGAAGGAAGAGGAAGAAGAGGAAGAGGAAGAGGAGGAGGAGGAAGAAGAAGAAGAAGGAAAGAAAGAAAAATCTTGCTGGTTGAAGCGTGTGTCTTAGTATAAATTTAGGGACAATGTGGTTGTTTCAATTGCACATTAGACTTCTGTTATCTCCTCACGGGCCCTGGAGACCTATCTACGTTTTTCCAATCTTTATTTTCCCTTTGTTCCTCTGTTGGGTAATTTCAGCCCATTAAGTAAATTTTTTAAAAATGTATGCAGACATTCTGGCACTGAGCTACTGGGCTGGCGAGGAGCAGGGTGTGCAGCTCGTTTTCCTCCTGGGACCCAGGCCCAGGGCAGCTCCAGGTGCCCCCCAGCACACACCCCAAGAAGAAGAAATTCTCTTTCTTCTTTTTTTTTTTTTTTGGTTTTTTTGTTTTGTTTTGTTTTGTTTTTTTGAGACAGGATCTCCCTATAGCCCCAGCTGGCCTGGAACTCACTCTGTAGACCAGGCTAGCCTTGAACTCACAGAGATCTGCCTGCCTCTGCCTCCCGAGTGCTAGGATTAAAAGTGTGAGCCACCACGGTTCTTAGCGCCATGTGGGTGCTGGGAATCGAACCCAGGTCCTCTGCAAGAGCAGTCGGTGCTCTTAACCACTGAGCCATCTCTCCAGCCCCAAGAAATTCTCTTTCAAGAAGCCTTTCCAATTAAGTGCCTGGACCTGGTGCCCTGGCTGCCTTCCTGTGACCAGAAAGGAGCTTGTTGCCCCCTCCCAGCCCTCCCCTTCTTCCTGTGAAGTCTCCCATCAGCCATCTGGTCTTCCTGTTAAGGGCAGTAGAAGATGGTCCCTTGAGGTTTCCCAGGTTAGGTTATCTATGTGAAATGCTGAGTTCCCCCCTTCCCCGGCCCCACACTTGCCAAAGGCAATTGCTGGTTTTCTTCCCAATTCCTATCCAAGTAGGTTTTGTTTATCCTCCTCCCCAAATCCCTGAGCCAGAAGAGGGGTGCTTACACCTCCAAATTCAGTTTCCAGCCTTCCCCCTGTTGAGTTTAGTCTCTCTTGCTGTGCCTAGTGGCACCTGGGCTGGGGAGGAAATTGCCCCTTGTCTAGGGTTTTTTTGTTTGTTTGTTTTTGTCTTTTTCGAGACAGGGTCTCCCTGTAGCCCCAGCTGTCCTAGAACTCACTCTGTAGACCAGACTGGTTTTGAACTCACAAAGATCCACCTGCCTCTGCCTCCCAAGTGCTAGGATTAAAGGCATGCGCCACCAGATTAAAGGCATGCACCACCACCTTGTCTAGGTTTTTATAAATGTCTTACTCAAGTTCAAACATCCAGCTTGTGAATCAACTGTGCCTCTTTTCTGACCTGGTAAGCAAGTATTAGACTTGGGGTGGGAGGGAGGTCTGTAATGTGAAACTTTTTGTTGTCTTTTTCTCCCATTGTTGTGAATAACTTTTAATGGCCAAACCCCAGATTTGTACTTTTGTTGTTGTTTTTTTCTAATTGTTAAAACCATTCTCTTCCACCTGAATTTATTGTAACATTTGGAAAAGGAATAAATGTTGCCCCTTTAAAAAAAATAAATAAATGGGGGCTGGAGAGATGGCTCAGCAGTTGCAATGGGTATGCAGGTAACTGTGTCAGCCAGAAGAGGGTGTCTCATTCACTTCCAGGCATGGGAGCTAGGCATTAAACCCAGGTCTTCTGGAAGAATAGCAAGTGCTCTTAACTGCTGAACCATCTCTCCAGAAACAACCCCCCCCCGTGAAATTTTTATTAAATGCATTGCATGATTAATTCTAGACTTTCTATTTGGCTCTCATTGGTTCTTTTTTTTTACTTTATTTATTTCTGTATGTGTATGAATGTACTATCTGCATGCAGGTTTGTGCGCCGTGTTGTGCAATGCCGCGGAGGTCAGAAGAGGGTGTCGGACTCCCCTGGAATTGGAGTTTCAGACGGTTCTCAGCCACCATGTGGGTGCTGGGGATTGAACCCAGGTCCTCTGTAAGAGCAGTCAGTGCTCTTAACCGCTAGGCCATCTCTCCAGCCCCCTCTCACTGGTTCTTTTATCTTTTCAGTCATTACGAACAGACTGCTCTTTACATCACACAGTTATTTATGACAGACATTTAAAATTCTTCACTGCTGGGCTGAGGGAACAACTCAGGAGCTATCAATAGGACAGGACCTCTGTTGCTTTGACTCCCAGCACCACAAAAACAAACTCTATTTTTTTTCCGACAGGGAGGGTTTCATAGAGCCCAGATTGACCTCAAACTCAGTACATAGTGGAGGATGACTGTGAACTTAGGATCCTCCTCTCCCTACCTCTAAAGTGCTGGAATTACAGGCGTGAACCACACCTGGTTCATATGGTGCTAGAATGGAACCCAGAGCTTCATACGAGCCAGGTAAGCAGCCTGCCAGCTGAGCTACATACACCCCATTCCTAAATCCCTTCTTGATTGCTAAATCCAAATCTGTGCAGGTTTTCTCTTTCCGTTTTCTTTTGGTTTTGGATTGTTTTGCAACAAGATCTCCCTGTGCTATGCAGACCAGGCTAGCCTCAATCTCACAGAGATCCAGTTGTCTGCCTCCTGAGTGCTGGGATTAAGGGTGTGTACCACTACACCTGGTCTCTGTAACCTTTGAAGCTTGTTTCTATTACATATTTTTCTTTTTTCTTTATTTTTAAATTATTATTATTATTATTATTATTATTTTGGTCTTTTTGAGACAGGGTCTCCCTATAGCCCCAGCTGTCCTGGAACTCACTCTGTAGACCAGGCTGGCCTTGAACTCACAAAGATCCACCTGCCTCTGCCTCCTAAGTGCTAGGATTAAAGGCATGTGCCACCACGCCGAGCATTTATTATTAATTTTTATGCGTATGAATGTACTGTCTGCATGTAGGTTGGTGCACCCATGTTGTGCAATGTCACGGAGGTCAGAAGAGGGTGTCGGATTCCCCTGGAACTGGAGTTCTCCTGGAATTGGAGTTACAGACGGTTCTCAGCTGCCATGTGGGTGCCGGGGATCGAACCCGGGTCCTCTGCAAGAGCAGTCGGCGCTCTTAACCGCTAGGCCATCGCTCCAGCCCTGCTTTGATTCTTTTAATAAGTTAACTTAGGGGCTGGGGCTAGAGCTCAGGGGTAGAGTGTTTAGCATGCAAAAAGGAAATGAATGAAAAAAGTTAACTTGCTTGAACTCAAATTGCAGACTTCTCTCTTCTGTGGTGAATAGCAGCTCAAGTCCAAGTTCAACTAACTGAGCCTTAATCAAGCTTCCCAGGCTCCGCCAGCGACGGAGGGCTGACCTTCTGGACGGTCACTGCCCATCTTTCGCTTGCTTCCCCCTTGATTTTTCCCTGTCTATTGTGTGGTCCCTCCAAACTCATCAGCCTCTTTCTGACTTCTAGAGAGACAATACTGTTTTGACCGCGAAGGCTTTTTTGTTCTTAAATAAGATTTTTATTGAGTCTTTGAGAATTGCAAAAGTTGTTTTTAAAATAGAAATATCACCAACTGGGCGGCAAGATGATTCTGTGGATAAGGATGCGTGCAACCAAGACTGAAAACCCACATTCATTCCCTGAGAACCAACAGAGTGGGAAGAGAGAATCAACTCCCACAAGTTGTCCTGACTACCACACCTGTGCCATTAGTAAGATGGGCCATCCTCCAAAAGATGGACATCACACATAAGAGTGTCCACCTCCCCCAGTACTGTGAACTTGACTTGTGCTTCTGAGGTAAAGGTAGAGCCTAGAACCCAGCAATCCCTCCCAATCAGCCAGCTCATCTAAGAGGAGGGGCTAAGGATTTATCAGCCAAGAGTGCTAGGGGGCTGGTCTCTCTCCCACGGCCGTGTTGTGCGGTGGTTCCAGGGGCTGAGGCTGGAGGTGAACATGAAGGGGGATAGAACATCAAAAATCCTGTAATCCTCTCAGGCATGCGCTCTGTGAGAAAGCCCATTAAAAAAAAAAAAAAGCCGNAAATAATGGTGGGTTTTATAATGCATTCCTTTAATCCCAGCACTCTGGAGGCAGAGGCACGCAGATCTCTGTGAGATCAAGACTATCCTGGTCTCCATAGTGAGTTCCAGGCCAGCTTGGGATACAGGGAGACCCTGACTCCAAAAGTCTAAAACAAAAAAACCAAACAAACAAAAAAGCCAAACAAATAAATAAGCCATTAATTAACTAATTAAATTAAAGTAGTAAAGGCATAGCCTTGCCTTCAAAGACATCCAAATAGATGATTGCAACATCCAGGCTGTGGTGATCGAAATCAGAATGAGGGCCAGCAGAGCTCATAGGAAAAGCATTTAGTTCAAACCAGGGGTAGGAAGTAGGAAGAAATACCATAATAACACTAGTCAGGGGGCTGGAGAGATGGCTCACTGGTTAAGAGCACTGGATGTTCTTACAAAAGACCAGGGTTCAAATTCCAGCACCCACATGGCAGCTAACAACTGTAACTCCATTTCCAGGGGGATCTAACACCCTCTTCTGTCTTCCTCAGGCATTGCATGACATGGGTGCACTTAAACACATGCAGACATAACACTCATACATGTGAAATAAAAATAAAAATTAATACACACACACACACACAAACAAACAAACAAACAAAACACCAAAAAACCACTAGTCAGTAAGAAGGCCTTGCAGTCTCTGAATCCCCTGCAGTGAATCACAAGGAGCATGTACGACACCTTGATGAGATGTGCAGTTTTGTCTTCTCACCTCATTTAATTTTTCTTTAAGTTCTTCCTTGTCTTCTTGGATGCCCCTAAGCTCTGCCTGCAGATCAGCTCCTGTCTCCTTTGCTTTCTGCAGCTGAGTCTCCAGGTGAGTTTTCTTTTCCCACAGGGCTTCCTTGCTTCTTTCTGCCTCCTCCAGGTCCACCTGTAAAGCACTTCTTGCCTGCTCTGCTGCCTCCACTCTGCTGCACACAGACTGGTTGTCCTGCTCCAATTACTGGCCAGAAAAAGAAGGGCGCATGCATGTTTTTATATACATATATACATACATATAAAGACATGCCGGGCATGGTGGCACACGCCTTTAATCCCAGCACTTGGGAGGCAGAGGCAGACAGATTTCTGTGAGTTCAAGGCCAGCCTCGTCCCAAGCCAGCTGGGGCTACCAGGAGATCCTGTCTCAAAAAGATAAATAAATAAACAAATATCTACATAGAAACATATGTATTAATATACACAGCTGTGTACTTAAATGTTAAGGGGCAATAACAACTCTGGATGTGACTGACTGGTCCTCACCACACTGGAAGAAGTCACAGAACTTGGATACTTACTGGATCTTCTGCTTCCTCCAAACAGAAACCTCAACTTCAATATGTTCCACCCACTCCAGGGACTGCCCTGTCATTCTTACCCCAACCCATGGGCCAGGACCAGGACCCAAGCCCAAGGCAGTCACCTGTATAAGGGACACGAGGGAGGCCAGTGGCGGGAGAGAGTCTGATGTGCCATCTGTGAGTGTGCGGACAGAGTTCCATAGATGGTGATGACCCACCGCCACAGGCTCCTTGGCAGGAGAAGCAGATGGGCATAGAGGAGGTGGGTCCCTGCAGCCCTGAGCGTCCCCTGGAGGTCTCAGGACCCAGGACTATGGAGGGCAAGAGTTGGTCCTGTTTCCAATCCTGTACCCACAGAGAACCTCACTGCCAGGGTCTCCCACAATGTCTCATCTTTGCATTAGGCTAATGCTCAGCCTCTGTGCGCCAGATGTCCATAAACAGTGTAGGTGTTGAAGCCACAAACTTTGTAGGTCAAAGTCCAAATTCCCAGTACCTTAGGATGTGGCCTAAGCCAGCATGACTGAATGTTCAGGGAGCAGAAAGATGGCATCTAGGAGCCAAGGGGAGGAGCCCTGTGACAGCCTTCCCTCGACTCTGAACCTCTGGCCTCCACAACGGTGAAACAGTAAATGCCTGCCGTGCGTGTGCGTGTGTGTGCGCGTGCGTGTGCATGTGCGTGTGTGTGTGTGTGTGTGTGTGTGTGTGTGTTTAGGTTTAGGGTTTTGTTTTTATGTTTTGAGACAGGGTCTCTCTGTAGCCCCAGCTGGCCCAGAACTCACTATGTAGAACAGGCTGGCCTTGATCTCGTAAAGCCCCCACGCCCGGCTTAAATGTCTGTTCTTCAGCCCCTCCATTCATGATAACTTGCTATGGAAGCCTAGAAAACAGACAGAAAGAACAAAGTGACAATGCACAAGAAGAGCAGGAGAATGGGGCTGGACAGACAGCTCAGGAGTTGGGAGCGCTGGAGGCTCTCTGAGAGGCCCACCTCAGGCAATTGTTTTTTAATTTATTTGCTTCGTTTATTTATTTATTTTAATATTTTTATTTATTTTCTTATTTCATGTGTACGAGTGTATTGCATGCATCTATGTAAGTGCACCCATGTTTTGCAATGCCCACAGACTTCAGAAGAGGG
Organism: Rhizomys pruinosus; assembly: GCA_009823505.1. Taxonomy (NCBI): domain Eukaryota; kingdom Metazoa; phylum Chordata; class Mammalia; order Rodentia; family Spalacidae; genus Rhizomys; species Rhizomys pruinosus. The sequence continues at coordinate 4,451,460 of VZQC01013594.1, forward strand.
TGTCAGATCCCCTGGAACTGGAGTTATGGACAATTTTAGCTGCTACGTGGGTGCTGAGATTCAAACTCTGGTCCCTGCAAGAGTGGTCAGTGCTCTTAGCCACTGAGCTAGCTCTCCAGCCCTCAGACAATTTTTTAAATTTAAAAAAATGGCAGGAGAATTTTATTAATTATATGAAATAATGAGTTTTGTTATGACTTTTTTTTTTTTGGTCTTTTCGAGACAGGGTCTCCCTGTAGCCCTAGCTGTCCTGGAACTGTCTCTGTAGACCAGGCTGGCCTTCAACTCACAAAGATCTACCTGCCTCTGCCTCCCAAGCGCTAGGATTAAAGGCATGCGCCACCACACCCGGCTGTTATGACTTTTTAAAGAATACAGTTATTATTTATTTTTATTTTATATGTATGAGTGTTTTGCCTGCATGTAAGTATACAAGTGTACCACATGTGTGCCTGGTGCCCATGGTGGCCAGAAGAAGGCTTGTACCCCCTGGAAATGGGGTTATAAGCAGGTATCAACCAACATGTGGATACTGGGAACTGAATTCAGGCACTGTAAGAACAGCAAGTAGTGTTAACCACTAAGCCATCTCTCATGACATTCTTACAGATGGCTAGACCCCACCCCATTTCTCCCCTCCTCCTTCCCACTAGTTCTCAGTTAAATTTTTTCTTTTTTTTTTGAGACAGGGGTCTCATTATGAGACCTAGCCTAGAACTATACAGACCAGGTTGGCCAGAAACTCACAGAGTTCTACCTGTCATTTCCTCCTGAGTGTTAATGACTTGTGCCACTGCATCTGGTGTTTGTTTGTTTGTTTGTTTGTTTGTTTTGGTCTTTTCAAGACAGGGTCTCTCTGTAGCCCCAGCTGTCCTGGAACTCACTCTGTAGACCAGGCTGGCCTTGAATTCACAAAGATCAGCTTTGCTGGGCTGTGGTGGCGCACGTTTTTAATCCTAGCATTCAGGAGGTAGAGGCAAGTGATCTGTGTGAATTCAAGTCCAGCCTGTCTACAGAGTGAGTTTCCAGGACAGCTGGGGCTACAGGGAGACCCGGGTCGCGAAAAAAAAAAAAAAAAAAAAAAAAAAAAGAGTATCCTGCCTCTGCCTCCTGAGTGCTAGGATTAAAGGTGTGCTCCACCACGCCCCGCTTGTTTGTTTAATCTAGAGTCTATGTATGAGAAGAAGTGTGCTGTTTGTCTGAGTCTGGCTTACTTCACTTAACATGACAATCTCCACTTCATCTACTTCCCTGCCAGTCACTTAACTTCACTCTACCTTATGGCTGTATATATGCCAGATTTTCTTTTTCCATTCATCTGTAGATGGACACCCAGGCTGAGTCCATAAACTGGCTTTTTTTGAACAGCCCTGTGAAGTGAGTGTGTGGATATCTGTGTAGTAGTGGGTTGGCTTGGATTCCTTTGGGTATATTCCCAGGAGTTCTGCAGCTGGATCATATGATAGCTGTGGTTTTAGTTTTGCTAGGAATGTCCATACTGATTTCCATAGTGACTGCACCAGCTTCCGTTCCCACTGTATCCTACTCAATATTTGTTGTTGTTTGTTTTCTTGATGGTAGCCATGAGTCATGGGAACTCTTTAGAGAGTGAGTGAGGATGGAATGGGGCTGCCAGAGCAGGAAGAGGAGGGTGGGGAAGGGAAGCAGGCTGTGTGGCAATGGCAGGGGTTCTTTTTGGAAAGGGAGCAAGAGCTGCTGGGGAAATGGTTCAGGGGATGAAGCCGCCGTTATTGGGGTTCCCCAGCACTGGTGTAAGTGCCGGGAGGGCTTGGTGGCTGCATTCAGGGAGGCTAACTAGACTAGGAAGCTGGTAGTCTAGAGAGACTGGCCCAAATAGGCCAGCTCTGGCTTCAGCAAGAAACACAGCCTTGCAGCCTTGTTACATAAAATAGAAATGGATTAAGAAGGACACCCAAATTCAACCTCTGCCTTCTACGAGCATGCCCACATACATGTGCAGATACCCACACACATGTGCATCTATGCACATGCAAGCAGGCACACACAAACACACATTTTTTAAAGAAAAAGGAGTGGCGAACAGGCTCAAAGTTGGTTGGTTTTGCTATCTCTTAGGAAAGAAAAGGTCCTTGCCACAGACAGAAGCACAGGAACACAGATGCACTGGGATGCCACTCCCTGGGCAAGGCTGGTCACCTGCATTCCCAAATGCACTTCCCGCTGCCTGGAGATAACTCCACTGCAGGCTTTTTCTATTGATGAATTTGTCCCATTATTAGGCAGCGTCTTCTTTCTATTTAGATGAATAACCACATAATGATCACCTTTGCTGATTTAGATGGTGTCATTTAAAAAAAATTATGGGTCCCATCCATCTCCTGCTTCCCCTTTCCCTCTGCCTTCCCTGAATTATTCCCGAAGAAGAAACCAATTAATAGTATCTTGACTGCACTAAAGCAGCCTGCTGTACAGTGTAGCGAAGCTAATGGAGTTTTAATTTCCCCATGGTGAGTCAATATTTGCTTTAAGAAAGAAAAATGTCACCATAAACCACTGCCCCCAATGAATTTGGTAGCACAAAGGGCGAGCCGGATTTTTCTTTTTCAGTAAACAGCTACTGAGTGCCGTACGGAGACAGGGATGTGGAGGGGGTGGGGGAGCTCCACTTTTGCAAACACAGTTGTGGAAGGGATCGCGATTATTAAATATTTTGCTTTGCAAATGCAGATGACTGTCGGGAACTCACCCACAGTTTAAAGGGTCTAAAACAAAGTCATTACAATATAGAAGAGCGACAATTTATTCCAGCCTTTTAATAACTTGTGGGGAGCTGGGAAGGGGAGGGTGAGGGTATCATTCAGGTATCTGTGCTTGAAGCCATTATGACCTGCTTCTCACTTTCTCCCTAACTCCGCTTGTATACAGAAACCAAATCCTACTTTTTACAAAAACCTATTAAGACTTTTCAGGACCGTGCAAGGACATAAAGTTCTGTGATCCTCTTTCTCATAATAAGTCTGTCCAGAAAGGATGTAGCTCATTGTGTTGAAAGATCGTTTCATTTCCTAACTCAAAATCGCTATGAAGAATTTGCCTTGCCAAATGAACATTGTATACGGAACTTGTCACAATCCTTTCTCCTGACACAAATAAAAGATAACATCGGGTGGCAAGCATGTAAAACAGTTCTGACAAAGTCTCAAAGGAAGACAAAGAAATATACAGATTTTGATTTGGTTTTAGAAGCTGGGGGGGGGAGGGTCCTTGGCAGAATGAGTGGCTGGCCATCGAATGTTCCAGGTAGCAATAGAACAAATCTGCTTTCATGTAGATTTTCAAAGGTATAATGACCCTGTTTCCAATTAGTCAAAACATGACAGAAATCTCAACTTTCATAGCAGTAAAAGCTGCCAGGAAGAAGTCCCAAGTGACAACACTCTTCATTCAAAAGTTTACAGGTGCTTGGGGTGGCTGTAATTACCAGTTCTAACACAGTGGGAAATTATTCTCTGTGTGTTTAAAAATAAATAAGGTAAATGATCACCCTTTCGTTAAATCTGCTCATCTCATTTAAGTTGACTTTTTTTCCCTATTAAAAATTGTTGATTGAAGGCTGTTCGCTGTTTATCAGCTCAAAATTGCATTTCTGTTCTCTTAGGGATGGTAGCCTTTAAAAAAAAAAAATCGCATTTGGCGCCTAGTTAGTAACAAGAAAAGACTCCTAAAACCGTAATTTCAGAGGGAAAAAAAAAAAACCCACAAGCAAGAACCCAGATTGTACCTCCCAGTCCCCAAAGGCATCACGCTTCTTTGTTCTGCTAAGAAAAATTAACCTCAATCTCAGCTCGGGGTCCCCAGGTTGATTACCATAGTCATTTAAATACTGTAATCTCATTTTCAGTGTGGGGATAAGGGGAGGGAGGAACGCTGAGAAGGGATTGGGGAGCGAGGCTGGAGAGAGAGAGTGGGGGAGGGGAGGGGAGAGGACAGAATAAATTTATCTGACAAAGGGATCGGCCTTTCTGCACAGAGCCTATTTCGGATCCTTCCACTTGATTGGAAAAGTTGATGAAGTTTAAATGAAGCAGAATTAGAACTTCAGGCCGCTGAGTATTGACGGGGGAGCTTCCCAAGATTGTGCAGTTCAATAGCCAGGGTTTGGGCAGAAGACAAGGGAGAGGCCTAAATGGCATAATCTTCAATCGCATCGAACATCCACACTGACAAAGCAGGGTAATGAGTTAGGCCAGATCAGGCCTGTTGGTTAAAGAAATTAATCCCTCCCGCTGCCCTGAGACGGGCTTTGATGCCTATTGTGTGGCCCAGCCCGTTCTATCTAAATGGAAACTAACCCGCCAGGGCCGGGTGCCTTTCATTGCTGGGACTAATCTGATAACAATTTGCTCTCTCTGATTAGGGAGGTGGAGAGAAGGGAGGAGAAGCGGGCACTTTCTCTTTGAAAGGGTGAGGCCGATCTGATCGGCCTGGATAGAGAGAAGTTGCAGGAGACGTCTCAGCTTGGAGACCAGCAGACACACGGTTTTCAAAAGACCCCCAATCCAGGCTTCCGTGGGAAACCAAACAGACAAGTGCCGACTTACTCTGAAAGCGGTTCCAACCCGGTCCCAGCGTCTCTTACCCAGATCACTGCCCTCTAGTGTCTGCATTAAATCTGGTTCCCTTCCCAGTGCACCCAACCTAGTGCACCCAGCTAGCATTCCCTATGGGAAACAACCTTTCTCTTCCACTTTGCCACCCCCCCTCCCAGGCTCTTCTGGACCATCCCAGGCCACAGGCTCCCTCCCTCTCCCTAGGTACTGCACCTGGGCCATACTCCGTACTTCCATCCCTGCGCAGTGTCCTCTCTGGTATTATCTACTAGACAGAAAAAGACTCTCTGGATGAGCTAGGCAGATCCAGACTAGACGATGCAGCTATATCTGCTGGGTCCTTCTGTCCCTGCAGGACAAAGGAGTCTCCCTAGGTACCTAGGACATGTGGAGCCCAAGAAGCTGTTAAACCTCACTCCTGCTGCAGTGTAAACTCCAACCCTGCCATTTGCCCTCTGTGTGACCTTGGGGTGTTACTCTTTCTGAGTTCAACATGTGGACCTCGCAGAGCTGAGATGTGTGTAAAAGATTTGGTGCTGGGGGAGGTGAGTAGCTGGGTGTAGAGCACTTGCCTAGCATGGGGGGAGGCTCTGACTTCCATTCTTAGCATGGGGAAAGAAGAAAGGAGAGGGAGGATGGGAAGGAGAGGGACTGTGGGTTTAGACATATTTGGAGAGGAAACGAGAAAGAAGGCAGTAGGGAGCAGTCACCTGCGCAAGGGATGCTGGGATTAGGCTGTGATGCCTACAGAGCCTCCACGTTCGGTGACACCCCTTGTTACATTTTAGTGTGTGTGCAAGTGTGTGTGTGTGTGTGTGTGTGTAGGGTATGTGCACATGTGCCACAGTGTGCACATGAAGGTCAGAGGACAACTTGAGTGAGTCAGTTCTCTCCTATCATGTGGGACCCATGTGGGAACCAGGGATCGAACTCAGGTCGTTATGTTTGACAAGTGCCTTTATCCTCTGAGCCATCTTGATAGCCCTTGGTAACATCAGTTACAGTTTTAAACAGCAAAGCAGGAAAGAAGGAAGGGTATAAGAGAGAAAGAGAAGAAGACAGGAAGGAAAGAAGAAATGGCTTAGCACGTGAGAGGCTCTTGATGAACGCAGTCATTGCTGTGACTAAATTCTTCTGGTTTGATTTGCACATTAGTCGTGGCCTGTGCTTTGGCTGGAAGCCCGGCTCCTCTGGCTGACTATAGCTAAGTTTTTTTTATGTGTATGAATGTACTGTCTGTATGTAGGTCTGTGCACCCATGTCATGCAATGCCGCAGAGGTCAGAAGAGGGTGTCGGATTCCCCCAAAACTGGAGCTAAAGACGGTTCTCAGCTGCCATGTGGGTGCTGGGAACCGAACCTGGGTCCTCTGCAAGAGCGGTCGGCACTCCCAACCGCTAGGCCATCTCCCCAGCCCCTGTAGCTAACTTATATAACTTTTTTACAGCTTAGCTTCCAGTCTAATAAAATGGGAACAGCAGTATTACCTCCTCTTAAGATCATTGCAAAGATTTATGGGACATGATGTGTCAGAAGGGCCTTTTGGCCCAGTGTGGGGCATTCTACCATGGAAGCTGCTGTCAGCAGATCCAGTGGGTCTCCAGACAAGAGCTCCCTGGAACCCAGGTCTTCCTCACACTCCCAATAGAGAGAAGTCAAGCCTGGAAACACCCTGCAGCAAGAGCCACCGCTGAAAGCTCTCAGAAACACCAGGTAGGCACTTTCCTTTCAGGAGAGTTATTACTATATATTACTATTACTATTATTATTATTATTATTTTATGTGTATGAGTGTATTGCCTGCATGTATGTAAGTGCACCTGTTCTGTGCAATGCCCATGGAGGTCAGAAGAGAGCATTAGATTCTCCTGGAACTGGAGTTACGGATGGTTCTTAGCAGCCATGTGGGTGCTGGGAATCAAACCCAGGTCCTCTTTGAGAGCAGCCAATGCTCTTAACCACTGAGCCATCTCTCCAGCCCTGGAAGGAGAGTTCTTAAACGATTTACTTAAGCCTCTGAATTTATGCCCACCGGGTGCCTACACAGAAGGCAAAATCTTCAGTGACAGTTTATAAGGGTTTTGGAAGCAGCCGCAGCACTCAGCCCAAAGGGACCCCTCAGAACTGCTCCTGCACGCTTTCTCAAACAGCTTGGTGACAATTCAGAGCTGTTCAGACTCAGGCTTGCTTAACTTACAATAGTAAATAAATTGAAGACGCTAATCTTGAAGTATCATGAGGCACACATCCTGCTGTCCACTGATGGTCCCAGACTCCAGCCTGATGGGGAATCAGGATGTAGTTAACACACCCACTCCAGCAGACACACACAGTAACCCCAAGTGTGCATGTGTCTGTCTGCCACTGGCTGCCTGTCACCCTGAGTTGGAGAGAGAGAGGCACAGTGTAGCCATGCTTGGTTCCTAGACCAGGCTCTGGGACCTTTGGATTCTATCTTCTTTTTTTTTTTTTTTTTTTTTTTTTTTTTTNAATTAACTTTTACTTATTTCTGTATGTGTGTGAAAGTTACTGTCTGCATGGCACGTTTGTGCACCCGTGTCGTGCAATGCCGCGGAGGTCTGAAGAGGTGTCGGATTCCCCTGGAACTGGAGTTTCCCGGAATGGAGTTTCCAGCACGGTTCTCCGCCGCACGCCGCCTGTGATGGCTGTGGGGGATCGAAACCCGGGTCCTCTGCAAAGGAGCGGTAGGCGCTCTTAACGCCCTAGGCCATTCTCCAGCCCTGGATTCTATCTTCTTTATTCCAAGGCCTTAGGCTCTCTCTGCAAGTCTCTCCAACTTTGGACTTTGTCTCCTCAGTTCCAGATGGTGCCCACCCTGCCTCCTCCTTCTCCAGAGCTCCCAATTCTTCCTGAACCTGCTTTCACAATGCCTCTTTCTTCTCTTGGAATGCTGTCCTCTCACCAGACACCCGAACATGGACACACACTTCACTCCTCTTGGAAGGTAAGGGTACAAGGCTAAACGTGGGTTTAGATTCTGGTAGCAGGTCCCTCAGCAGCCTGGACACCTTTGAAGCCTTGTCCCTAAGCAAGAAATACTGGGCTTTCTGTCTGTTCTTTAGGACCTCACGAGCTGCCGGCAGCAAGACAAGGCTGTCCTGTCAACTGAGACAATTCAGAGCTGTTCAGACTCAGGCTTGCTTAACTTACAATAGTAAATAATTGAAGACGCTAATCTTGAAGTATCTGAGTGCACACATCCGCTGTCCCCTGATGGTCCCATACTCCAGCCTGATGGGGAATCAGGATGTAGTTAACACACCCACTCCAGCAGACACACACAGTAACCCCAAGTGTGTGCAGTGTTCTGTCTGCCACTGGCTGGCCTGTCACCCTGAGGGGGGGGGGGGGGGGCGTTGGAGAGAGTAGAGGCACAGTGTCGCCATGCTTGGTTCCTAGACCAGGCTCTGGGACTTTGGATCTATCTTTCTTTTTTTTTTTTTTTTAATAACTTCTTTTACTTATTTCTGTATGTGTATGAATGTACTGTCTGCATGCACGTTTGTGCACCCGTGTCGTGCAATGCCGCGGAGGTCAGAAGAGGGTGTCGGATTCCCCTGGAACTGGAGTTCTCCTGGAATTGGAGTTTCAGACGGTTCTCGGCCGCCATGTGGATGCTGGGGATCGAACCCGGGTCCTCTGCAAGAGCGGTAGGCGCTCTTAACCGCTAGGCCATCTCTCCAGCCCTGGATTCTATCTTCTTTATTCCAAGGCCTTAGGCTCTCTCTGCAAGTCTCTCCAACTTTGGACTTTGTCTCCTCAGTTCCAGATGGTGCCCACCCTGCCTCCTCCTTCTCCAGAGCTCCCAATTCTTCCTGAACCTGCTTTCACAATGCCTCTTTCTTCTCTTGGAATGCTGTCCTCTCACCAGACACCCGAACATGGACACACACTTCACTCCTCTTGGAAGGTAAGGGTACAAGGCTAAACGTGGGTTTAGATTCTGGTAGCAGGTCCCTCAGCAGCCTGGACACCTTTGAAGCCTTGTCCCTAAGCAAGAAATACTGGGCTTTCTGTCTGTTCTTTAGGACCTCACGAGCTGCCGGCAGCAAGACAAGGCTGTCCTGTCAACTGAGGTACTCCTGGCGGACACCCAGCTGGGCACAGACAGCCTTCTGTAGACATTTTAGGAATGGTTGAGCATGCAGAGAAAAACCATGGGCTACGGTAACTTCCGGGGAGGGAGCCACTCAGCTTGCAGGAAGCAAGTCGGGGACATCTAGGGACTCCTGTTAGGCACCAGAACCAGTGAGTATGTACAGGGACTAGAAGCTCATGAGGTCGCAGGGCTGGCCACACCTAATCTAGAGGAGGTATGCAACACTATGTGTGTGAGCAATGCAGTGAATGAATGAGTGACACAGCTTGGACAGGGACAGAGGACCTTCCAGCCCACCCCACCACACCCCGTCTCCTTCCAGCCCACCCCACTGCACACCCTGTCCCCTCTCCTGGTAAACACACCCCCTGCCCTGAAACTGACAAAACACTAGCTTAGAGGACACTTCGAGGTCACAGCCGTACCTCCAAGCTCTTAAATATCATTTCTGAAACTATCATCTTGAATATCCCTCTGCCTCCTTTGTTGTTTTGTTTGGGTTTTGGTTTTATTTTTTTTAATTTATTTATTTTCTATGTGTATGAGTGTACTGTCTGCATGTAGGTTTTTGCACCCGTGTTGTGCAATGCCGCGGAAGTCAGAAGAGGGTGTCGGATTCCCCTGGAACTGGAGTTCTCCTGGAATTGGAGTTACAGACGGTTCTCAGCTGCCATGTGGGTGTCAGGGATCGAACCCGGTTCCTCTGCAAGAGCAGTCGGTGCTCTTAACCGCTAGGCTATCTCTCCAGCCCCGGGTTTTGGTTTTAAAGACAGGCTCTCATTCTATAGCCCTGGCTGACCTGGAACTCACTGTGTACAACGGGCTAGCCTCCAACTCACAAAGCTCTGCCTATGTCTGCCTCCCCAGTGCTGGGACTAGAAGTGTATACCACCACGCATGATGAATTCTCTCTCTCTCTCTTTTTTTTTTTTTTACTATTTTTTTTATTAATTTATTTAGTTTTACGGTTGTATGGGTGTGAATGTCTGCCTGCATGCAAGTCTGTGCACCCGTGTCGTGCAACGCCGCGGAGGTCAGAAGGAGGGCTGGATGGAAGCTGGAGTTCTCTGGTGAGTCGAGGTCTGAGTTTTCTGGATGTGTTTCAGACGGCTCTCGGCCGCCATGTGGGTGCGTGGATCGAACCCGGTCTCGCAAGGAGCAGTCAGCGCTCTTAACCGCTGAGCGCCACCCCAGCCCCTCTCTATTTTATATTAAACATTAAATTTTTTTATTATAATTTTTTTTCAAATTTCTTTTATTTATTTAGTCAAAAAAAATTTTTTTTTTGTTTTCTTTGAGACAGGGTCTCCCTTTAGTCCTAGATTGCCTGGAGCTCGCCATGTAGAACAGGCTGGTCTTGAACTCAACAGATCGGCCTGCCTCTGCCTCCCAAGTGCTAGGATTAAAGGCATGCGCCACCACGCCCGGTCACGCCCGGCTTTTTATTAAAAGTTTTTAACTTATTTATTGTTATTTTATGTGTATGAGTATATCGCCTGCATGTGTGTAAATGCATCCATGTTGTGCTATGGTCACAGAAGTCAGAAGAAGGCCTTGGATCCCCCGGACCAGAGCTACGGGCAGTTGTTAGCTGCCATATGGGCACTGGGATCTGAATCCAGGTCCTCTGCAAGAACAGCTCTTAACGGCTGAGCCATCTCTCCAGCCCTGAGTTCTGTCTCTTAAAGAGGGATCTTGGGCTGGGAGTGTGGCTCAGTCCATACAGTGCTTGCCTGTCATACACAAAGCCCTGGGTTCAATCCCTACCACACAAAACCAGGCATGGTGGTACATGCCTGTAATTCCAGCCAGGGGGAGGTGGAGGCAGGAGGATCAGTTTGAGTACATGTTTGATTACATATGCAGTTCAAGGCCAGCCTTGGCTATATAAGAACCTTGTCTCTCAAAAAAAACATATTTTTTTTTAAGTATCAGACTGGTGTAACTTAGCCTTTCCGGATGCTTAACGACCATACTTAATGCCCATACCAATTTGGCCAAGGGTCCTAAGGGATAACTTTGTTCCTCAGAGGTCAACTAAGTTCCAGGGGACTATGCATGGGGACATCTCTTGAAATGTCCTGCAAATGTGAGTCAACAGTTTTCCTGTACAGGGAGGTCTTGGAGATCCACTAATGGGACTTCACCCAGTGTCCAGTCTATAAAGAGGAAAGTCTGCTCATGCTTCAAAAAGGGAACCCTGGTAACCGGGCGTGGTGGTGCATGCCTTTAATCCTACACTTGGTAGGCGAGGGAGGCAGATCTTTGTGAGTTCAAGGCCCAGCCTGGTCCACAGAGTGAGTTCCAGACAACTGGGCTAGGAGAGCCCTGTCTTGAAAAGACCCAAAAAAAAAAAAAAAAAAAAAAAAAAAAAAAAAAAAAAACCTGACTTTGTCCCGAATGGATAGAACTGGGATTAGAGCTGGGCGTGGTGGCGCACGCCTTTAATCCTAGCACTTGGGAGGCAGAGGCAGGTGGATCTTTGTAAGTTCAAGGCCAGCCTGGTCTACAGAGTGAATTCCAGACACTGGGGCTACGGGAGACCCGTTCTCAAAAAGACAAAAAAAAAAAAAAAAGAAAAACCCAAAAGGAGCCAGCCCCCCCCACCAAATAAACCTGAGGACCAGATCTTCAACTGACCTTCAGAAAACAAAAACCTTGGTTAATCTGGGCTAACAGTGTGGCCTTAAGCATCCAAAAGGAAAGTATAACCAGAAATAAATAATTAGTAAGGCCTGAGAAATTGTACTTCAGGCATAAAACGAGATCTTAGTAAAAAGACAAAAAGTAAAAAAAAAAAATTAAAGAAGGATCCCAGAACTGCCTAGGCTTCACCTTAGCCCTCCCCTCTCTGGTTGCTGGCACACAGCTCCTCAGCTTCCTGTGAGACTTTCTGAACCTTGCCTTCCCGTCCCACTGCCCTCAGCTCCGCTATCCCAACAGCTGCCCTGGAAGCTCTCACTGCTGACTTCCATCTCTGTCGGCTTCTGTCTAATGGACTGCGAACTCCGTGAGAGCAACACCTGTATCCAAGTTGGTCGACACCTGTATCCCCGATACCCAGCCCCCTGCCTGAAGTAGAAGGCGAGTTCAGAAAGGAAATGTTACAGGGCTAGAGAGATGACTCACTGGTTAAGAGCACTGGCTGCTCTTGCAGAGGACCTGGGTTCAATTCTCAGCACTGATGTGACAGCTAGCAACCATCCATAACTCCAGTTCCAAGAGAATCTAACGCTCTCTTCTGACCTCCATGGGCATTGCACAACACGGGTGCACTTACGCACATGCAGGCAATACACTCATACACTTAAAATAAAAATAATAAATGAAATATTTTCTTGAAAAAAGAAAGGAAATGTTACTTCAAACAATGGATAAAGAGTACATCTCCTGCTGCTTTCTTCAGAGAGCTCACAGAACGGGCGTGGAGGTTCCGTCCTTCTTTCTGGGAATACCTGAATAGCTCTGACTCCCTTTGCTGTCTCTCAAGTGCACCTTCCTCTCCAGTCCATACCCACGTGGCAGTCCCAGCTGGACTTCTAATCTAAATACAGCACCATGGCCTCCCTCTCCTCTCCTTCCACCCTTAATAACTGAGTCATTGGTTCCAATCTTCAAAGTTTTGTCATTCCTCAATCAGACCATCAGCATCAGCCCATAAGAAACAAACCCCCTAAACCTCCTGTGCTTCAGCCATGCCTCCACATTGCAGAGGGAAAAACACTTGTTCATTGACTGACAGCTTCATTAGCAGTCTCAATAAGAAACCAAACCAAATGCCCACAAATATTACCTCTGTGCTCTTGTTTGTTTATTTTGCAATGTTGAGCTAGAACCCAGGGCTTCACAGTCTAAGCAAGCGCTCAAACACTGAGCTCTACCCCAGGTTCAACATGTATTCTATTCCGTTTTGTTTTTGTTTTTGAGACACAGTCTCCCTGGCTGGCCTGGAACTTACTATGTAGAACAGGCTGGCCTCAAAATCACGGAGATCTGCCTGCCTCTGCCTCCCGAGAACTAGGACTAAAGCCCCAGAAACTTCCGTGTTCTTAAAGGACCTTCTTGGAGGTAATAGGAAAATAAGAATGCAACTACCAAAAATGAAAACCATTGTACTTTAGCCAGATGGGGTGGTGCATCCCTTTAATCCCAGCACTCGGAAGGCAGAGGCTGTGGGATCTCTGTGATTTCAAGGCCAGGCTGTTCTAATCCCAGCACTCAGGAGGCAGAGGCTGTGGGATCTCTGTGAGTTCAAGACCAGCATGGTCTACATAGTGAGTTTCGGGCAGCTGGGGGCTACGAGGAGACCCTGTCTCAAAAACACCAAAGCAAACAAACAAAAAAAGATGGTACTTTAATGTGACAGTGTGGCTTAATTCGCTTCTGTCCAGTAAAACAGATCCACAAAGCCACCAGTAACTTCCAAATCCCCACACCAGAGGCTCTAACCTCTCTTCATGTCCTCTAGGTGTCCCATCCTTGGGGCAGGGTGGGGGTGGCCAGGGTGGGAGGGTGGTAGCGGAGGGGGCTGAGGCGTCTGAGCATCAGCTAACTGGGGCTTTTTCTCTGATTTGGTGATCCGGTTTGGATGCTCTGTGGTCAGTTGCAAATGGCCAATCATTCCTCAAAATCAAAGTGTCCTGGAGTGTGCACTTTTATCCCCTTGGTCAAACACAAAGGATTCTGGTGAGCACAAAGAAACTTAGCTTGTATGCCCCGTAGTCCACTGGACTCCAAATATGTATTGTCTGGTTCCTATAAAAGATCAAAACGTGCTCTGTTGGGCTCACTACATGTTTTCTGCAATCCTTTTGACAGGTGCTTCTCCCTCCTATCCTGACCTCTGGGCTCCTGACCCATGCCTGTGTCTGGACCCACCTCTGCTGTGGCTTTAAGTTGTAGGGTGGACCACTACAGCTGTTTTCTTTATAAAGCACGTTTACTTGCTCCCTTGAAACTTGATGTTTAATGTTTGGCAGAATGCGTGAGCTCTGGTGGGGTGGGGGGCAAGGGTCTATATTTGATTTGTAATGTGATTTGATTTGTATGAAATGCACAGAGCTTCAATAAAACATTGGCTTAAAAAAAAAAAAAAAGAAAGAAATTTGATGTTTAGCACCACAACGAAAAGGCAGTGTCCATGAAGGTGTACCCGCCCACTGTCATTGTGACATCTGGTGCACCACATCAGAAATGCGATCCTTAGAAGCATTTAGGTGCAGGGAAACAGAACTCCTTACACTAGAAGTGCCTGCCCCACAAACCAGTCTCTCTGTTAATTAGGTTATCTAATGAATTACTGAGCTGAACCATAGGATCGAAGGAGATGATTTTTAGTTTCTTGAATTGCAACGTGGGTGGGGATCGAGACAGACAGCAGCAGGCAAAAGCTGGCAAACTTATGTAAGCTGCATCGGTAAGGGGAAGACAATAGACTCAAAAGAGGGGAACTTAAAATAGCAGAGACTGTCAAGGAAGAAAAGAAACGGGAGAGAAACAATTCAACCCAAAGCATTTCGTTTCTGTGATTTCACATTAAGTTTTGTGGTTTTTTGTTTTTTTTGTTCTGTTTTTTTGTTTGTTTGTTTGTTTGTTTGTTTGTTTTGGTCTTTTTGAGACAAGGTCTCCCTGTAGCCCCAGCTGTCCTGGAACTCACTCTGTAGACCAGGCTGGCCTTGAACTCACAAAGATACGCCTGCCCCTGCCTCCCAAGTGCTAGGATTAAAGGCGTGTGCCACCACACCCAGCTTCACATTAAGTTTTGCAGGGCCCATGATGAGCTATGAGCGAGCCCTCTCGCCCCTGCAAAACCTAGAGGTTTCCCAGTCTCCATGCTGTGGACATTGGAGGCCCATGATTCCTTGCTGCAGGTGGGAGAGACTGGTTTCACATTACAGGTGACTGAACAGCAAGCAACTGTGTGCCTGACCAATGAGGAGGGCCTGGAAGCCCTCCCTCCCGGCTTCACTGACAAAAACCTCTCCAGAAGTGAAAGCCACTGACCTCTAAGCTATGTACCACTGGGCAAAATTGTCCCCTCCAGCCCAGAGCACCAGTATCATTCGAATGCTATCTTTTCTATGATGTAGTATCTTATTTAAAGCAGTGTTTATTACAACCTGGACATGTGGGAAGGTAATGTCTCAGTGATGGTTTCCCAGCAGGCTTAACTAGGGTGCCCAGGGTTGCAGAACCAGTGACGCTGAGCAACACTACTGTTCAGTGACAGCACCCACAGGGATAAGCATAATCACTTACGTGCATTAGTCATATAACTTCAGTGTTTTGTAAGTTTGAATTCAGTAAATTTTTTTGGTCTTTTTGAGACCTTTAGTCCCAGCTAGGCTGGAGCTCTCTATGTAGAACAGGCTGGCCTTGAACTCACAGAGATCTGCCTGCCTCTGCCTCTCGAATGCTGGGATTAAAGGCATATGCCACCTATTTTGGAGTGATGGATATTGGAAGGAATAACAACAACAACAACAGAAAAGTCTGAGTCAAAGAACTGACTGAAATGGTGAACTTCTGCTCAAAACTGTAAACTTCTGCATCAAGAATTTTGAGAGAGACTGAGGAAAAGATGAAAAGCATGTTTGGCAGAATGCATGAGCTCTGGTGGGATGGGGGGACAGGGAAGGGGCACGTGTCTAGATTTGATTTGTAATGTAACTTGATTTGTATGAAATGCACAGAGCTTCAAAAAAACATTGGCTTAAAAAATAAACAAAAAAATAAAGGCATGCACCACCACGCCCAGCCTAAGACGGTTCTTAGCTGCCATGTGGGTGCTGGAAATCGAACCTGGGTCCTCTGCAAGAGCAGTCAGTTCTCTTAACCACTGAGCCATCTCTCCAGCCCCAAAATTCGATATATTTTTTAGATTTTTAAATTTTTTTTAATTTTTAAAAATTTATTTATTATGTTTTATGTGTATGAGTGTACTGTCTGCAAGTAGGTTGGTGCACCTGTGTCATGCAATGCTACAGAGGTCAGAAGAGGGTGTCAGATTCCCCTGGAACTGGAGTTAAAGACAGTTCTTAGCTGCCATGTGGGTGCTGGGAATCGCACCCAGGTCCTCTGCAAGAGCAGTCGGTGCTCCTAACCGCTGAGCCATCTCTCCAGCCCCCCCAATTTTTTTTTTTTTAGGCAGTCTCTAGCCCCAGCTCACCTGGAACATGCTATGTAGACCAGGGTGGGCTTGAACTCACAGAGATTTACCTGCCTCTGCTTCCCGAGTGCTGGGATTAAAGGTGTGCACCACCACTCCCAGCTTCTTAAACTTTTTAAAAAATATTTTATTTATTTTTTCATTTTATGTTTTTTTTTTTTGCCTGCACATATATAAGTGCACCTGTACATGCAATGCCCTCAGAGGTCAGAAGAGAGCACCAGATCCCCTGGAACTGGAATTAGAGACAATTGTTAACTGCCATATGGGTGCTGGGAATCGAACCTAGCTCCTCTGCAAGAGCAGGCAGTGCTTTTAACAGCTGAGCCATCTCTCCGGCCCCTTAAATTTTTAAAATAAAGATACTTCTATTGGTGGATAGATAGATGGACGATATGGTCATTTTGTAGTGCTGGAGGTGGAACCTGGGGATTTTCACATATTAGACAATGTTCTACATCCCCAGTCTAGATGCTTTTTAAAAAATGGGATCAGTCCTTTGATGAGCTCTCCAAAGCTTCTGGAGACCTAAAACAGTTAGAAAACCACAGCAGAAAGCTGGGCTTAAGGCTGGGTGTGGGCCTTTAATCACCATCAGCACTTTGGAAGGCCAGAGGCGGAGAGAGATGCTCAGAGACCAGCCAGCCTGGTGCTAAGCATACAAGTTCGCAGCAGCCAGCTAGGGAGACCCTGTCTCAAAAAGAGACAAAAAAAAAAAAAAAAAAAAAAAAAAAAGAAGAAGAAGAAAGAGAAAGATGGAGATGGAGATGGAGATAGAGATGAAGAGGTGGGGAGAAAAAGAAATGTGGACAAGGGCCGTACTTATCACTCCAGCACTTGGCAGGTTAGAGACAGTGGGTCCCTGAGGCCTCTTGGCCAGCCAGCCTATGCTACTTGATAAGTTCCAGTCCAGTGAGACCCTTTCTCAAAAAAACAAGGTATGGGCTGGAGAGATGGCTCAGCGGTTAAGAGTGCCAACTGCTCTTGCAGAGGACCCGGGTTCGAGCCCCAGCACCCACATGGCGGCTGAAAACTGTCTTTAACTCCAGTTCCAGGGGAATCCAACGCCCTCTTCTGACCTCAACATTGCACCACATGGGTGCACCAACCTACATGCAGACAGTACACTCATATACATAAAAAATAAATAAATAAATAAAAATTAAAAAAAAAGGAAAAAACAAGGTAGACAGCACTTGAGAAACGACGACGGCTAAGTTTGACCTCTGACCTCCATATACATGTGCATACGCATGAATCTGCACACATATACAAACATGTACATAAGCACACACAAGAAGGACGAGAAGGAAGGAAGAGGAAGAGGAGAAGGAGGAAGATGAGGATGGAGGAGGAAGAGGAAGAGGGAGAAGGAGAGAAGGAGGAAGAGGAAGAGGAGGAGGAGGGAGGAGGAGGAAGAGGAAATAGGAAGGGTAAATGACCCACAGCAGTGTATAGGAAAATAAAAATGAAACCTACCCATTGGCCAGCTCAGAAGAGACCATGAGAATGTTTCTTAATTCCTCGCTAACATTTTATTTCCTCCTATTATGCTGTAATTGAATGTAAAGGACCTGCACAATCACAGCCATAGTCTCTTCAGCAGATAAAGCACACATTTCCCCACTGCACTGAGATGCAATGAAAACATGGGCATATTTGTACAACAGGGCTTTGGATGGCCCAGCTTCTTAACGCCTGTCTCTGTCTATGCATTTATGTTCGCCGGCATCAGTATTTATTACTAATAGTTAAGCTATTAGTGGGCATGGTATGGTTGCCTGACTGTGTGGTGCATCCAATTTGAGCACACTTGCTCTAAATAAATGTTTCCTCTTGATGGTAATAATGGCTCGGCAGAGCACTGAGTCTTATGAACTGGAACTGAGTTGGAGAGAACAGTCAGTAATATTTGGCATTGGGGAGGGCAGAAACCCTGGAACTCAGAGGGAAGGCTTTTCCAGTCTCTGCGCCCTGACGTGAGCCTGCCTTGACGTCTTTCCAGGTCAGCTTTCCTGAGTCCTGCCCACTCCCTCTCCACAAATCTGAACACTGTAGACAGCTGGAGTTCTACACTGGAAAACTTAGCGGCCACAGCAGGGTCTGTCTTGTTTTGTGACTGTGTGCATGTATATGTATGTTTCTGTGTATGTCTGTGTCTCTGTGTGCTGACCTTATATGTTTGTCTATATGTGTTTGTGCATGCTTGTGTGTGTGCCTGTATGTATGTCTTATATGTTTGTGTGTATCTGTGTATATGCCTCTTTGTTATGTCTCTATGTGTGTCTGTGTGTGGCTGTTTGTATCTGTATGTATGTCCATATATGTCTCTCTGTGTTTGTGTCTGTGCCTGTGTATATCTGTGTGTCTATGCATATCTGTGTCTCTGCACATGTGTGTGTCTCTCTCTGTGTGTCTGTGTCTATGCGTGTCTGTGTGTCTGTGTCTGTGCATGTCTGTGTGTCTATATGTATCTGTGTCTCTGTACATCTGTGTCCGTGTGTATGTGTGTGTGTGTTTCTCTCTATATTCAGCTAAACACTAGTTATGTTCTTGTGGACAGAGGCTGAGTTCTGAACTTATTTTTATGTATCCCCCCCAGCACACACACACCAAGAGAGCCCAGGATGGTATCAGACCCTTAAAACATTTAAGAAGTTATTTCTTAGCCGGGCATGGTGGCGCAAGCCTTTAATCCTAGCACTTGGGAGGCAGAGGCAGGCGGATCTTTGTGAGTTCAAGGCCAGCCTGGTCTACAGAGAGAGTTCCAGGACAGCTGGGACTACAGGGAGACCCCATCTCGAAAAGACCAAAAAAAAAAAAGATATCCAATAAAGCTGGCTAGGGTCAAGTAAACAAATGATACCAAATGCTGGAGAGGTTGTGGGGAAAGGGGAACACTCGTCCACTGTTNAAGAAGAAGTTATTTCTTGGCCATGACCAAGTGTCAAGAAGTCAGTGGCGCTTACTTCGGGAAGAGTGTGTGTTAAGTGATATGATATCGGAATAAGATTCATTAGTGAGCATCTCCAGCTGCCTGTTACATAGGATGTTGCAACCTGGGTTGCCCTTGATTAATTAGTCATAGATTGTGTTCAAAACAGCATGGGTTGTAAGTCAGGACACCAGAGCCTCATCCCATGTCAGACACCAGCCCTTTGTAGATTCTATGTAGATTTTATGTAGCACCCCAGGTGCATGCTCTCCCCTGGCTGGTGGCCTAACTAAGCTGCCAAAATGGAGATGCATTTGGTAACAGCAAACTTCCTTCTGCCTCTAATGCTTGAGTCTATGACTTTATTTTACAAATGTTTGCCCTTCTTATTTGTGACATAAACCCCGACAGAAAAAGAAAAAAACAAAGTCGGTAATAAATTATAAAAAACAAAATCGGGCCTGATCATTTGTAGTTTCCGAAGGAGCTCAATTCAATCAGTCCCACCTCCGTACTGCAGCCTGCCTCTCCAGGGCGACAGACGATTCAAAGCTGTCAGTGGAGCCAACCAAGCAGCCTCTCCTCATAATTGTATTGACAGGATATAGCTGAGTTCCGATGGCAGGGAAGGTGCACCCCTGACAGGTTTTGTGAGGAAGCCTTGAAGGCTATTGTTGCAAGATTCTATGTTGAGTCTCCGGATTCTAGGGAAATGAGAATCAAGCAGGAAGAACCTTGGTTCTTTCTCAATTTAATTTTATTCTTCCCAGAGTCACATTGGAAGGAAAGCTGGCTGGCTGCACATCACTTGACAATGGAGAAGCCCTTGCTAATGAAAACCACACCTTTTCTGCAGTCGCATAAGACGCCATCTTGACTCAATTAAATGCCATTAAGTAACCAGTTGGCTTGGGATTCAAGGAAGCAACTAGTTGTTGAGTGTTTGTAGATAAAGCACCTGCTTGCCAGTTTGAGGATTTTTACTTTTCATCTGGTTTCTTGTGGCATCTCACAGTCATGTTCTTCAATAACTGATGTGGATGTGTTCTGGTAAATTCCATCACTGGAAAATACCAGGGTTATGTCTGTTCAGTCAGTGTCTCTGCATTTGAAATGAAAAAAAAAAAAAAAAACCTGCTGATCCTATCTATAAGAGAAAACAACCTGAATGACGGCCCCCCAATATGGTGGAATAACTATTTCCGAAGAGCCATATTCCTCCAATAGAGATTCAGACCTTCTGGCTCAGGCACAGATGAAACCAAAACATACCTCAGACCCATCACCCCTGAAAACACCCAGGCCAAGGACACTCACACAATGGAGAGACAGTCACCTTTGGGCTGTGAAGATGAAAAATCTCAGAAGAAATCTATAAGTCAAATTCAACAGAAATTATAGGACCATAACAATTTTTCAAAGTTCTATGAGGCTGGAGAGATGGCTCAGCAGTTAAGAGCACTGGCTGCTCTTGCAGAGGGACCAACGGGGCAGCTAACAACTGTCCATAACTCCAGTTCTGGAGGATCCGATGCCCTCTTCTGGTCTCTGTGGCCACTGCATGCATGAGTTACTTAGATACATTCAGGCAAAACACTCATAAACGATTTGATATTCTGGGACCCTAACTACTTTAAATATTCCCATTGTCTGTCTTTCTAATTTTTTATTGGATTTTTGTGTATTTCACACAGAACATCCCAATCACCTCTGTACTCCCTTCCTCCACTGGTTCCCTCCCATCCCCCCCCCCCAACTGGAATTCACGCATTCTGTCATCTGTGTCAGGGCTTATCATGTCAAGCTAGTGTCCCCAGATGCCCCTCAGTGCAAGTTCATCCACTGAGGTCTAGACAGCCCATCTAGAGTCCCTCCCTTTAAGAAGATCAGATCTTCCTCACCCAGCAGTAATCAGCTGCCAGCAATTCTTCAACTAAGATTGGAGCCTGATGCCCATTTCCACAGTTCTGTGCAGGGTTTTTGTCTGCTTCTGTTTGCCTGGGTCTTGTGTATGCTGATACCACTGCTGTAGGTTCATATGGGCAAGGTTCCAGGAACCTGTAGGACTCTATTTCCAAATGCTCATGCACCTCCTCCCTGGCTCTTACAATCTTTCTGCCTGCCTCTTCTGCAATGGTCCCTGAACCCCTGAGTAGAGTTTAATACAGGAGCCCTACCCAAGGACCCACACTCTGCACACTCTTGTTCTCTGCACTTTGTACTCCTGGCCCTCTCTCGCATGTGGGAGCTTCACTGATGAGAACTGAGAGATGCATTAGTGTTCTCTTCATCCCTTGTTCCATGAGCCTTAGGTGTAGAGGTTGCATCATAGATGTGCCATTAGGCTTGAGAAATTCACAGATAGTTTCTGTGTATGACTAGTTGTGGTCCCATTTTCTTTAAAGCCCAAATCCCCAACCTTTGATAATTAAAATTTTCTTTATGGGTTGGAGAGATGGCCTAGAGGTTAAGAGCACGGACTGCTCTTGCAGAGGACCCAGGTTTGACCCCCAGCACCCATAGGTTGCTGAGAACCGTCTTTGACTCCAGTTCCAGGGGAATCTGATGCCCTCTTCTGACCTCTGTGGCACTGCACAACATGGGTGCACCAACCTACATGCAGACAGTACATTCATACACATAAAAATAAATAAAATTAAAAACTTTTTCTTTATATAGATGAAACTGGAGTACTAAAAATAATGCTCAGGCCTCTGGTGTGGTGGCACACACCTTTAATCCCAGCACTTGGGAGGCAGAGGCAGGCAGATCTTTGTGAGTTCAAGGCCAGCCTGGTCTACATAGCGAGTTCCAGGACACCTGGAGCTACAGAGAGACCCTGTCTCAAAAGACCGACCCCCCAAAAAAACAATGCTGGTCTGGGAGTCAGCGGTGCCACTTCTGAGCCAGAACCTGGAGCCAAAAGCTTTGCAGAAATGTCTTCAATGTATTCTTTTATTTTTTTATTTATGTGCATGTGTCTATACATCTGTAGAAACACATGAGCACAAGTGTCTACAGAAGCCAGAAGAGGGCATCAGCTATCAGAGCCCCTGGAGCCAAAGTGACAGGCAGTTGAGAGCTGCCCAATGCAAGTGTTAAGAACCAAGTACGGAACTAGAAGATATTATGTTAAGTGAAGTAACACACTCCCAGAAAAATAAACGACGAATGATATCCCTCATCTGTGGATGCTAGTACCAATTACCTAGTTGTAAGTATATCTTGTGGAAGGCTCCTTCAGCTTTTGTCCAAGTAGGTGGGAGTGATGCATATTGGAAAGAACAACAACAACAACAACA
>VZQC01013594.1:4473985-4532544 GCA_009823505.1 Rhizomys pruinosus
ACCTACATGCAGGAAAGACTTTCATGCACATAATAATAAAAATAAGAAATATTAACTTCTTTAAATTAAAAACAATTAAAATATATCCTTTCAGGACCGTCCTATTCAGACAAACATGAAGGCACAACCAAGTGCAAGTTCTCTGCATAAGGATTCTTAACTGAGCCATCTCTCCAGTCCTAATGTATTGATTTATAAAGAAGTTTCTAGAAAAGGCAGCTGCCAAGCTTCCTTTTCCCACTCACTGTCTTGTCTACTTCATACAGATCTGGTTTTGATAGGAAGGGGTAAGTACTGAATTTGGCAGCATCACCCTAACCACCATAGGAAGTGTCTAAGCTTTGGGGTAGGAACTTCACAGCCCAAGGAAGGCCCCGTGAAGGCTTGAAAACAGAACCCTGTTGGTTGTTTGCCTATACATTTTTTATTCCTAAACTCCAGCTCAGGCATCAAGGACAGAATTTGCCCTGAAAGCTGTTAGGCTAGTGCCACCTAGAGCCCAAATAGAGCTCTAGCCTCTGCTAGAGCCAGAAGGAGAAATTAAAAGGAGAAAAGGGGTTGTCATATCCTATAGCTACAAGAATCATATTTTACACACCTATATATGTATACTAAATACATAGTATGCTTATTTTGTATGTATTACAAGTGCGTTGCACATCATAAAGCATGTATCTGTAGGTATATAGCATATCCATTCATATATACACACCTGTATATGAACATTACACAAGAATTCACTACAGGGAATGGTCTTTAACATTCATAATCTTATATGGAGGTGGGAAGGTTATCACTATAATGCCTGATTAACACAACAGCCTAATATCAGAGCAGTTATTCAGAGGCTGTGCTTTGTTCTCTCCTCAACCCACAAAACAGTGGACAACCCCCCCCCCAGCTTGTCCCTTCTGTCTGCCTGTTGACAGTGGCTCTTCTCACTAAGCAAAGGACCTCTGTTCCACTTTGGCACAGTGCTGGATAGTTTCCGTTGTCATCTGGATCTTGACACACCTGGGAAAAGGGAACCACAGTTGGGGAATTTCCTCTATGGGGCTGAACTATCTTGATTGTGGAGTGATGTGGGAAGGCCCAGCCGTCTGTGGGTGGTGCCACCCCTACACAGATGGTCCCGTGCCGGGAGCCAAAGCTGTCAGGCATACATGCTCACAGAAAATTACTAACTTACTTATCTCAGGAGTTTAGGAGCCAGCTTACTTACCTCAGGAATTTACAAGCCAGCTTACATACCTCAGGAGTTTATGAGTGCACCTTGCTTATCTTAGAAATTTATTGCCATACCAACCCCAGACAAAATTAGTAAAATAGAAGTCTTAGTTACAGTTTTGCATGTTAAAATGCAATACTTGGTCAGAGGCAAGTGGCGGGCTTCTCCCTTAAGAAAAACAGAACTAATTAAGAGACTCTCCCAGGCCGTGGCTTGAATTACAGCCTAGAGATCGGGCGCCAGGAAGAATGGGAAAGAACCAAACTGAAGCTTCAAAGGGAGACAATGTCTCACATCTCACAAACAAACCACCCATGGTCTGTGGTTTTATGACCACTGTTTGTTCCCGGAGATGTGCTAATCTTGAGCAAAGTGCCATGTGTAAATACTTCTGGTTAGTGCTTCTGGTTAATATGTAAAACTTAAACTCTTTAGTAAAGGGCTTAATTGTTCCTGGGGATGTATTAATCTTGATCTGTCTTTTCTGACATGTACTATATAAACAGTTGCTTGCTCTTAGTAAAACGCACCAGATTCAGGACCACTCTGGTGTCATGTCTGTCTAATATCTGCCAAACCCGCGCCCTCCTTCCAAGACCCTGGTTCCCGCAGATTGAGTGAGCTCCCCTGCTGGGACAGTTTGCGGCAGTCCCAAGCTGTATTAAAAAAGCAGACTGAGTCGTTGGAGAGCTGGCTCAGCAGTTCAGGGCACTGGCTGCTCTTGCAGAGGACCTGGGTTCAGTTCCCAGCACCCATGTGGCAGCTAACAACCTTCAGTAATTCCAGTTCCAGGGCATCCCAGGCCCTCTTCTCACCTCCACAGGCACTGCACCACACAGGTATACTTACATTTCTGGCAATATTGCTCATACACATAAAATTAAAATGATTTTTTTTTAAAGCAGGCTGAGCACAGCCCAGGGGAGCAAACCAGTAAGCAGCATCCTCAGTGGTCTCTGCTTCAGCTCCTGCCTCCAGGTTCCTGCCCTACTTAAGACTGCTGCCCCTCCAGGCATGGTGGTGCACGCCTTTAATCTTAGCACTCGGGAGGCAGAGGCAGGCGGGTCTTTGTGAGTTCAAGGCCAGCCTGGTCTACAATGTGAGTTCCAGGACAGCTAGGGCTACAGGGAGACCCTGTCTCGAAAAGACAAAAAAAAAAGAAAAAGACTGCTGCCCCTTAATGGTGAACTGTGAGCTATAACCCAAATAAACCCTTCCCGCCGGGCGTGGTGGCGCACGCCTTTAATCCTAGCACTTGGGAGGCAGAGGCAGGCGGATCTTTGGGAGTTCAAGGCCAGCCTGGTCTACAGAGTGAGTTCCAGGACAGCTGGGGCTACAGGGAGACCCTGTCTCAAATAAATAAATAAATAAATAAATAAATAAATAAACCCTTCCCTTTCCAAATTGGTTTTGGACAGTGTTGTATCCTGAAAGCTAACTACAACAGGGTATATCAGAGAGACCCATGTTCAGGGTGCGGCAGTCACCTTCCACCGGAAAGCAGAGAACAGAGCCAGTGTTTTCCTGGAGCCAAAGAGCCCAGCCAATTCTAGTCCAGAAAGCCCAGGTTCCCTTTACAGAAGAAGGAGAGGAAGAAGGGGAGAAAGGAAGGGGGTGGGGAGAAGGAAGGGGGAGGCAGGCAACAAGAAGTACGAAGAAAGGAGGGACCGGGAGGAAGAGGGAAGGAAGGAGAAGCAAACTCTACCACCGCCTCTGGGTTCTAATAAGCTCTGGGACTCAGAGAAAGCCGGTGGCTGTATCTGCGAACACAGGCCCCGCACGCCCTTTCCCTGCACCCCAAGCCTGGGACTGCAGCGCATTCTTAGGGGCACGCTGCCCCCTAGTGGCATGAGGTAGGTTTGCTCCGTGGCTACCTCTCCAGCCACTAATCTTCCACTTGACTTTTCCTGTGCCACACCAGCATGGGGCTTCCAGCGAGGCGGGAAACCAGACTAAAGTGGGGGCGAGGGGGGTAAAGAAAGGGACGCTGAGCCAGGCGTGGTGGCGCTCGCCTTTAATCCTAGCACTTGGAAGGCAGAGGCAGGCAGATCTTTGTGAGTTCAAGGCCAGCCTGGTCTACAGAGTGAGTTCCAGGACAGCTGGGGCTACAGGGAGACCCTGTCGAAAAAGATAAGAAAAGAAAGGGACGCTGACACGGCAACAAACGTGGCTCCCACGCTACGGCTGGCCGGGCTTTCAGAGCTGGGTGCACCTTTCCCCATTAGGACTGTGATTTGGGTGCATAAGCCTGAGAGAAGGTGACGCGTCCACAGGAGACGCCGAGCACCTGCTGCACGCACGTCGGGGTGCCGGCGTGGGCTAGGGCCTGCGTGCTGGCTGCCTCCCGTGGATTCATCTCCCGTGGACCACGCCGGCCAACATCAAGCTGTACCAAGCCACACACCCCCATTGCCCCACCCAGTCTTCCCAGAGACCCTGCAGTCCTGACCCCCAAGCTAGCTTCCCGCTGCACACCCGGGCCGTGAGCCCGCGTGGGTGCCCTGGTGGGGACGGCGTCGGGGCGCTCACCTTGAGGATGAGCGGGTTCTGAAACATAGAGTCCCGCACGACCCCCAGCCTCTCGTTCTCCATCCCTGGGCGGATGTCGGCCACCATCAGAGGCCGTCGGGGAGGCGGGCAGATCTGGCTGACGGTGCGGCGCACGGGCTGCTTCTTCTTCCATAGAGTGAGGTCCTGCCGGGATCTCCCCGGCCCTGGCATCCTGGGGCGTCTCGGGATGTCCGCCCCCGGCTGCAAGTCGAGCGCTTTCCCACCCGCGTGCGCTGCGGGCCACACCACGGGGGAACTTGTGAGCGTGTGGACCCGGGGAACCAAGCCAGCTCCGGAGCGAAGCGCCCACGTACGGGGGCCACCCAGAGCACACTGCACCCCGATGGCTTTTCGGAGGAAACTTGGGGTACCCTGCTGTAGAGGGGGAGGGCAGGGTACCAAAGCCTCCCCCCGCGCAGGAATGGAACCGCCCGTCTCCTTGGCGACGGGACGCCAACAGCTCCTGAAATTCTTGGCAACCACCATGACCGACCTTTTGGACTTTTAAAGTGGACATAGGAAAACCCGAGAATCGCGTGCAGGCTGTGTTAAAAGGCGACGAAGTCCTGGTGGGCTCTGGGTCAAGAACACCCTCTGTCCACCTGCCCTACTCCACGTGGTTCCCTGCCTAGGGCATTGCACACACAGAACACCTACGCCTTCAAGGATAACGAGCTAACATGGTCGTGATGCAGTTTCTGGCCCCACAGAGTGGAAGGAGAAAACCCAGGCCTCCAAGGTGTTCTCTGGCCTCCACACGCTGCTGCAGCATACAGCGCATCCACACAGTGATTGAACGTAAAAAAAACTTTTAAAGACCATCAGGGAACAGCATGAGACTATTTTTAAAGGTTTATCAACCCCACACCCTGATGTTTTTATTCTTAAAAGTTCAAATCTACAGAAAAGTTAAAAATTGAAAGAGTACAATAAAAGCCCATTTGATCTCATAGCATTCACAGGCGTCTGAGGGCACCTGCAGTCATGTGCCCATTCACACATGCAGACACGCATATACACAATTAAAATCCTATAAATTCATCTTTAAAAAAAAAAGAACAAGCCAGGCGTGGTGGTAAACACCCTCAATCCCAGCCTGGGGAGGCAGAGGCAAGTCTGTAAGATTGACTCCAGGCCGGGCATGGTGGCGCACGCCTTTAATCCTAGCACTTGGGAGGCAGAGGCAGGCGGATCTTTGTGAGTTCAAGGCCAGCCTGGTCTACAGAGTGAGTTCCAGGACAGCTGGGGCTACAGGGAGACCCTGTCTCGAAAAGACCAAAAAAAAAAAAAAAGATTGACTCCAGCTTGGTCTACAAAGCGAGTCTCAGGCTTGCCAGGACTACAGACTTAAGCCCTGTCTCAAAAAAACAAAACGGGCTGGAGAGATGGTTCAGCAGTTAAGAGCTAAGATGTGTTAGACTTTGTTTTTTGTTGTTTGTTTGTTTTTTAAGCTCTGGAAATCAAACCTGGGCCTCAAGGTTGACTATGGAGCCCAGGAGTCTCTTCATTTCGAGACAGGGTCTCCCTGTAGCCCCCAGCTGTCCTGGAACTCACTCTGTAGACCAGGCTGGCCTTGAACTCACAAAGATCCACCTGCCTCTGCCTCCCAAGTGCTAGTATCAAAGACGTGTGCCACTACGTCTGGCCCCACCAGAGTACTTTCTAACTCTGGCCTTAGGAGATTTCATCCCATGAGCATGCATCAGGGCTTCTAGGGGGCTACGCACCCCACACCACTGCCATCCCTTCATTCACCGTACTCCAGCTGCCCTGTCCTTCCATTTCCTCTGGAAAGCACACCTGGGGCTTCTGGAATACTTCCATTTATTTTATTTTTTATTATTTATTTATTTTTGTCTTTTTGAGGCAGGGTCTCCCTTTATTCCCAGCTGCCTGGAGCTCGAAGCTGGTCTTGAGCTCACAGAGATCTGCCTGCCTCTGCCTCCCAAGTGCTGGGATTAAAGGCGTGAGACACCACACCCTGCCCATTTAGATTTTTATTTTCGTGAGCAAGATTTCATGTAGCCCAGACTAGCCCCAAATGCAGCCAAAGATGGCCTTGAATTTCTAATGTCTTGCCTATATCTCTCCAAACACTGGGATCACAGCGTAGCGTCACACCAGGTTTGTACAGCACTGGGGATCCACCCAGGGTTGTGTGTGGCCAGGCAAGGACTCTTACCAACAGGGCCGCATCCCAGCTCTCAACCTGGAATTCAGCTCAAATGTCACTCCTCAGAGTCTCCCCTCCCATCTAAAGTAGAACCACTGTCTCTGCTCATTTCCCTGTTATTGGTCTGCTTTCATCACAGGGAGGCTCACTTGAAATTATTTTGGTCAATTCACTTACATCCTTTAAAAAGGGGGGGGACTGGAGAGATGGCTCAGTGGTTAAGAGCACTGACTGCTCTTGCAGAGGACCGGACAGAGTTCGATTCCCAGCACTCACACGGTGGCTGAGAACTATCTTTAACTCCAGTTCCAGGGGAATCCAATGCCCTCTTATTTTATTTTATTTTTTGGCGTTTTTGAGACAGGGTTTCCCTGTAGCCCCAGCTGTCCTGGAACTCACTCTGTAGACCAAGCTGGCCTTGAACTCACAAAGATCCACCTGCCTCTGCCTCCTAAGTGCTAGGATTAAAGGCATGCGCCACCTAGCACTTTTATTTATTTTTTATGTGTATGAATGTACTGTCTGCATATAGGTCCGTGCACCTGTGTTGTGCAATGCTGCAGAGGTCAGAAGAGGGTGTTGTATTCCCCTGGAACTGGAGCCTAAAAAAAAAGATTTCGCCTGTAATCCCAGCACTTGGGAGGCAGAGGCAGGTGGATCTCTGTGAGTTCAAGGCCAGCCTGGTCTACATACTGAGTTCCAGGACAGCCGAGGCTACAAGGAGAACATGTCTCAAAAAGACCAAAATCACACAAAAATTTTTTTTTGTTTTTTTAATACTTTATTTTTATTCTATGTGCATGAGTATATTGCGTGCATGAACGTCAGTGCACCTGTTGTCCAATGTCCACGATGTCAGAAGAGGACATCAGATCCCCAGAACTGAAGTTATGAACAGTTTTTAGTCTCTATGTGGGTGCTGGGAATCGAACCTGGATCCTCCACAAGAGCAGCCAGTGTTCTTAACCACTGATCCATCTTGCCAGCCCTTTTTTAACTATTTTATTATTGTTATTATTGTTCTTTGGGGTGTATGACTATATTGCCTGCATGTGCGTGAGTGCACCTGTATCATGTAATGCCCAAGGAGGTCAGAAGAAGGCATCGAATCCCCTAGAACTAGAATTACAGATGGTGAGTTGTTAGCCACAATGTGGGTGCTGGGAATCGAACTGCAGTCCTCTGCAAAAGCAGTCAGTGCTCTAAATCTCTGAGCCATCTCTCCAGCCACACTTGTTGTTGTTTTGAGACCAAGCTTCATTTATATCTTTAAAAAATTTTAAAAATTGTTATTTGTATGTATGAGTGTATTGCCTGCATGTGTGTAAGTGCACCCATGTCATGCAATGCCCACAGAGGTCAGAAGAGGGCATAGGATTCCCTGGAAGTGGAGTTACCAACAGTTGTTAGCCACCATGTGGGTGCTGGGAATCGAACCCAGGCCCTCTGCAAGAGCAGTCAGTGCTCTTAACTGCTGAGCCATCTCTCCAGCTCCACTTGCTGTTGTTTTGAGACAGGGTCTCACTATATAACTCCAGCTGACATGAAACTTGCTATACAGACCATCTCAGGATGCTCTCTATCTCACATCAAGCCTCTGCCTCCCAAGTTCTGAGAGTAAAGATATGCACCACCACACCAGGCTCGGATTTTATTATTTTTAAATCTGTGTACCTCTGTATGTCTATGTGTGGTATGTGATGAGTGCGGGTACCCTAAAAGCAGTTGTAAGCTCCCTAATGTGGGTAATGGGACGTGGACTCAGAACCTCTGCAAGACAGTATGTGCTGTGAGCCATTTGTCCAGTCCCCTTTATTGTTATTATTATTTTATTATTTTGAGACAGGATCTCACCCTGTAACTCCAGCTGGCCTTAATCTCACAATGTAGTCCAGGCTGGCCCCCTAATCACTGAGATCACCTGCCTCTGCCTCCTGAGTACTGGGACTAAAGAAGTACGCCACCACACCCAGATTCTTTTTTTGTTTTTAATGTGTGTATGAGTGAATTGCCTGCATGTATGTGCGTCCGTGTCATGCAATGCCTGAGGAGGTCAGAAGAGGGCGTATGATTCCCCGTAACTAGAGTTACAGACAATAGTTAAGCGGCCATGTAGCTGCTAGGAATTGAACCAAGGTCCTCTGCAAGAGCAGCCAGTGCTCCTCACCTGCTGGGTCGTCCCTTCACCCCCACTTTTACGTCTTAACTCCTGATAGAGCTCAGCCAAACAACAACAACAAACTAGTAACGCATGAATTAACATGGCAAGAACTTTGTCCGTCCTACTTTCTTAAACTTGAGAGCTCTTCACCCCATCCCATTCCTTAAAGCGCCAGGACCATTACGTGGCAACTACCTGCGACGACCAGGAACGAACGTGCTGGGGGTAGGGGACGGCAGACCTTTTGCTAAGGCGGCGATAGGGAGCCGGAAGCTACGTGCTACTTCCGCCCACACCACAACACTTCCGGGTTGGAAGACCAGGAGCGACTTTTTCACCGAGTAAGTGAGACGCGGTTTTGTTTTAGTGTCTGGCCGTGCGAATGTGGCGGGCGCTGGGCGTCGTTGTTCTCCCGGTCCTCGGGGCAAGGGGCCTGGGCCTCCCGGGGCTCCTGGTCCTCGGGGTGGGCGGCCCGAGCCTTCCGGGAGGGGCGAAAGTTGACTGCTTTACACTGGACGGGCCACAAGTGGGGATAAGTGCATTTCCTCCCCTTGGATGTGGAAGAAACAAGGAGCCTGGCTCCTAAAGATGCCTCCAGGAAGGTTCATGAAAGAGGGGAGGGTGGAGGATGTGGCTCAGTGGTTAGCATGCTTGCCTAGTGTGATACCAGTGAGGGACACAGGAATGACACCTAGTGATAATGGAATTAGGAGTCCGTTATCAATCGCCTGTGGTCCAGAGAAACAGCTAAAGCCCCCAAAACTCTCCACCCCGAGGAGAAGCAGGGCAGGGTTTATAAAGCTCAAAACCTGGGCTGGAGAGATGGCCTAGTGGTTAAGAGCGCCGACCGTTCTTGCAGATGACCCGGGTTCGATCCTCAGCATCCACATGGTGGCTGAGAACCGTCTTTGACTCCAGTTCCAGGGGTATCTGACGCCCTCTTCTGACCTCCGCGGCATTGCACGGGTGCACAAACCTACATGCAGACAGTACATTCATACAAAAATTTTAAAAAATTATAAAGCTCAAAACCAAAATTATGCTGGGGGCAAAGCCAATAACCTAGGACAGTTAACAAAGGTTTTCATGGTACCTGGCTACTTGTAAGTTTCCCCTTATTGTAGAAACAATGTTCTCCCTGAAACTACCTGCATGAGATGTTCTGCCTGCTCGCTGTAGTGGAAATGGCTAGGCAAAAACACAAGGTAAAACGGAAGTCAGCTAGAACAAAATGGAGATAATTGCGTCATTCGACATAGTCCATGTGTTTCAGAGTTTTATAGTTTGGGCTGACCCATTTCAGGTGCTTAGTAGCCTCATGTGGCTTTTGAATACTATGTGGGCCAGTCTGTATCCTAGCAGGAAGTCTGTTGATGCTCAGTGATTCTCCCTGAAGCTCACCTCACCCTAATGGAGATCTGAGTTACGGCTTCTAGATGGTAGGAACAGAGGGAGAAAGACAAACTGCCTTTTAGTAGAATTCATCCTTTTAGTAGAGAAGACATTAAATGATGTGGCTGAGTGACTAATTGTTGATTTTAAATTATAAGTGCTTTGAAAGAGAAGCACAGGTTGCTGAGAAATTTTGTTTGAAAAATAAGAGGAAGAGGAAGCATTTTTTTTTTTTTTTTTGGTCTTTTTGAGACAGGGTCTCCCTGTAGCCCCAGCTGTCCTGGAACTCACTCTGTAGACCAGGCTGGCCTTGAACTCACAAAGATCCACCTGCCTCTGCCTCCCAAGTGCTAGGATTAAAGGCGTGCGCCACCACGCCCAGCTAGAGGCCTTTTTTTTTTTTTATTTCTGTATGTGTATGAATGTACTGTCTGCATGCAAGTATGTGCACCCATGTCGTGCAATGCTGCGGAGGTCAGAAGAGGGTCTTGGATTCCCCTGAAACTGGAGTTCTCCTGGAATTGGAGTTTCAGACGGTTCTCGGACGCCATGTGGGTGCTGGGGATTGAACCCAGGTCCTCTGCAAGAGCGGTCGGCGCTCTTAACCACTAGGCCATCTCTCCAGCCCTAGAGGAAGCTTTTTAAAAAAGTGATCTTGCAGCTGTGCATGCCTGCAATCCTAGGACTTGAGACTGCGGTGGGAGGACTGCTGCAAGTTTGGGGCCAACCTGGGTTATATAGTAAGTTTCAGGCCAGTCAGGAAGGCTATAAATAGCAAGACCCTGTCTTAGAAAAAAGAAGAAGAAACATTCTTCCTGCCTTGCTCTGTCGGTTGGGAAGGGAGCAACAAGCAAGAAGTGGGAAGTGGGAAACAGCAGAGGTCCCGGGGAGAGCCAGGAAAGACGGAGGACATGCCGGGAAACCAAAGCAAGACACAGGACTTCGAGGATAGGGAGTGGGTGGGAGGTGGCTTGAGGGTGCATGTGAACTGGATGTATGTATCATAAAGGAAGTACAACTAGGCAGAGTGGATTACCATCAGCTCCTGTGGGTTTTTAGTCATGATTGCAGACTTGTCATCTGTCTTTTGTGTCCTTACCCCCAGGCTCACGTTTAAATTGCCAAAAGAAATTACTAGTGTCACCTCTCCCTGAAGGGACAGAATGGAAGGAGAATCAAGCAGATTTAAGGTCCACAATGCAGTTTTTGACAAGAAAAAGAAAAAGTCTTCTATATCTAAGGAAAGACCCCAGAAATGCACCCACGAAAGCCTCAGAGAGCCCTCCCTGGCAAGTGACCAGCCCCCGGTGACCGAATGGAAGAAGAAGAAAAAGAAGAAGAAGAAGAAGGATTTCCAACAACTCACTTCATCCCCGTTAAAGAATTCAGAAACCTTCCATAAAACTGAAAAGACCAAAACAAAAAAGAAGAAAAAGAGAAGGCCTGTTTGGGAGGTGGACAAAGACACGGGGGTTGTCCTTGTAAACAAAGAAAACATTGAGGACCTGCCAAAGAAGAGCGGAAAGGATGTAGATATCATTTATGTTGACCTGACCAAGGGGCAGAAGTCCAAAAAAGTGGGTAAAGCGGTTGGTGACTCCGAAGAACCTCATGGTAGCGGTAGGCCCAAAAAGAAGCAACTTCGGAGGAAAGCTGGATCTTGGGGTGCTGTGCAGGAAAGCCAGCCTGCCAGCACTGCCCTGCCCCAATCATGGTCGCACACACAGAAATCCTTGTCTTCTGTGGCTCTAGAAGGCAGAGTCACAGAGCTGCCAGTTTCTGGTAAAAAGTCTAAAAAAAAAAAGAAAAAAGTATTGAGAAATGAGTTGGAGGCTGTGTCTGAGAGTCTGGGTGACGCATACCCCCAAGGGGAGGCTGAGACTGGGGAGGGCCATGAGGTACTCGATAGGGTCACGGAGTCCCACAGTAGCAGGACGAAGTATGAGAAAAGGAAGTGTGCTTCTGGCGAAATTGTGGCCTCTAGTGATGGCTCAGTGCCCAACAGTGGTGCTGAGAACTCGCTATTGGATCCAGCAGAAGGCTGCAGCACCTTGATGGAAGCGGATGTAGACCATAGGCTGAAGAAGGCAAAAACCCAGGCCTGTTCAGCAGAGCAGCTCAGGGGAGGGATGCACAGGTAAGGGGAGGGGCATGCAGAGGTAAGGGGGGGGGCGTGCAGAGGTAAGGGGGGGCGCACTGTGTTTTTGATGTGCTGCCACCAGAGCGTTTTTTGTTCATATGCCCAGTAAATGTCAGAAATCACAAAAAGAATAATGAGCATGTTTAATTAAGCCAGCTAGGCAGATAACTGAATTTCTTCATGTATAAAAGAAAACAATTTAAGGGGCTAGAGAGATGGCCTAGCCGTTAAGAGTGCCCGACTGCTCTTGCAGAGGACCCGGGTTCAATTACCAGCACCCACATGGCGGCTGAGAACCATCTTTAACTCCAGGTCCAGGGGAATCTGATACCCTCTTCAGACATCCGCAGCATTGCACGACATGGGTGCACAATCCTAGATGCAGACAGTATATTCATACACATAAAAAACTAATAAAATTTAAAAAAAAATTTAATACTAAATTTTCACTAAGAACTGTTCCTAACCATCTAACTTTATGAGTAAGTTTAAGAAGCCATATTAACACCTCTGAAATTCTATAGTTTGTCTAGGTACAATTATAAAAATAAAGGTTTCCATATATTATACTTAGAATTCTAGGGAGCAGCAAAAGTCTTGAGGTAGTTTGACTAGCAAGGAATTTAGATGTCATTACGTGTATAAATGCCATGCAAGTACACTGATGACGCTCCCCAGGGTAACTTGTCTGTTCATAGGTCCTGGACTCGAGACATTTTCTGTCCCCATTTTCACTCAGTAGCTTCTCCGTGTTTGTTTAGTGGTTTTGATCT
The DNA here is from genome assembly GCA_009823505.1 of Rhizomys pruinosus. Lineage (NCBI taxonomy): Eukaryota > Metazoa > Chordata > Mammalia > Rodentia > Spalacidae > Rhizomys > Rhizomys pruinosus. The sequence goes on from VZQC01013594.1 coordinate 4,486,403, forward strand.
ACAATAATTTCACATGAAACTTAAGGGGAGAGCCGTGTCCGGTGTCGCGGATGACAGTTGTGGGCTGCTGACACTGTCCTCTGTGCTCTTACTGGGACTTCAGAACACTGATCACGAATCAGGAATATGCTAGGCTGAGGTTCTTGATTTTCTTAGAGGTGGAGACTCAGCCAGAGGAATCGGGATGGAAACAGGAAACTAAGCAAAGAACTGAGGTCCTAGCACCCGTGGTAAGCTCCGAGCACTGATTCAGCCAGTCAGTAGCCACTGTATTCAAAAATAACTCACTGGAAGGGCTGGGAGAAGTGTCTGATTCTCAGTGGAAAGGGCTTTACTTACTACAACCAAGAAAGAAAGATGAGAACTAACATAAAGATTAACTGGTAGAAATAGGACTTAGAGCTTCCATTTACCTTCTGTCCACCTTTATTAGTGATCCATTTTATTACTCATTTCATTAATGAAATTGCATTCCAGACAAAGTCGGGGACAGAATTGTTCCAAGATTCATAGTCAGGAAGTGTTGGAAAGCTATCAGGCAAAGAGGTAATTGATGCTGAGTTTCCCCTTTAGGTCAGAACCTACAAATGAAGAAGAAAGCAATTTGGAATCAGCCAGAGATTCTGCGTCCAGATACTGCTCTGAAGATTCAGATGAATCCGATGTGGATTTGGGCTCTGCTGTGAGGCAGCTCCGGGAGTTCATTCCTGACATAAAGGACAGAGCGGCTGCCACTATCAGACGAATGTATCGGGACGACCTGGGGCGCTTCAAAGAGTTTAAAGCTCAAGGTGAGCCTGGGGCACCCCGAGCTTTCTGCACGCAGCACCGCCCCCGGTGGTTTCCACTCTGGATTTGGATTGATGGATGCAGCATTCTTCAGTCTTTCAGCCTTCTTTCCACCTTTACAGTCCGCACTGCACTGCGGCAGAGTGAACTGCTTTTCCTCTTCCCCACCTCTGGCAGATAAGGCACATGAGAGAGGGTGATGGGACTAGGTCATCCCATGCAGGAGTCAGTCCTGGCAGCAGAGGGGTTCACTGGTTTGACACTTAGGAGGAGAGTAAACTGAAGCTGTCTTTGGTCAGCAGCAGCTGGGGTGAGGTGTAGCTTTGTCCCAGAGATGCTGACTATAGGCCTGTCCTGGGTGTGGTCTCCAGCCAGACCCAGCCGGCTCTGCTTGATTTCACCGAGCTACAAGAACCATCCATAAAGCAGGTCTGATCTAAGGAAGGTTATAGGTTTAAGGCTGTATACCACACATGAGCAGTAGTCCCTGAGGCTCATACCCTGAGCCATTAAGAAAAGTTAAAAGTTGCTTTAAATGTTTTTTTTGTTATATATGCTCATTGTGCAAAGTCCCATGCAGCATGGAGACATGTTTGCACAAGTATGCATTATACGTTGAATGAGGGGCTTCTGACCTGTGGAGCAACAGAAGGTGAAGATATTATAAGTTCAGAGACAGACACAGTAAGCACACATACACACTCATACCAGCACTGCCCATGGGCACACCCATGTCGGGTTAGCAAGCAGCATCTGGGCACCCATTTTGGTGTTGAATCATGTGGTAGGCTAGGCTAGGCTAGGCTGAGCTCAGACTCAGTTCATTGCCTTAGCCTCCCAGGTACTGGAATTACAGGAAGGCACCACCAGGCCTGGCCCCAAGTCAAATTGTTATTTATTTTGCTAAAAAATATTTCTAAGGGGCTGGAGAGATGGCTCATCAGTTAAGAGCACTGGCTGCTGGGGCTGGAGAGATGGCCCAGCGGTTAAGAGCGCCGACCGCTCTTGCAGAGGACCCGGGTTCAATCCCCAGCGCCCACATGGCAGCTGAGAACCGTCTGAAACTCCAATTCGTATATTCATACACATAAAAAACTAATAAAATTTAAAAAAAAATTTTAATAAAAATTTTCACAAGAACTGTCCTAACCATACTAACTTTATGAGTAGTGAGCATATAACAAATAGAAGCCAGTAGTAACACCTCTGAAAATCTATATGTTTTCTAGTGTAACAATTATAAAATAAAGGTTTCCATATATATTAACTTGAAGAGATTCTAGGGAGCAAGCAAAAAAAGCCTTGAGGTAGTTTGACTAGGCAAGAAGTTTAGATGCATTACGTGTAAAAGGCACATGCAAGTACACTGATGAACGCTCCCCAGGGTAACTTGTCTGTATACAATAGAGTCCTGGACTCGGAGACATTTTCTGTCCCCATTTATCACTCAGTAAGCGTTCTCTCGAGTTTGGTATTTGTTTAGTGGTTTTGATAACTACAATAATTTTCACAGAAACTTAAGGGGAGAGCCACGTGTCCGGTGTCCGCGGAAGATGACAGTTGTGGGCTGCGAACACTATAGTCCTCTGTGCTCGTCTTAACTGGGACTTTCGAGCAGAACACTGATCAACGAACAGGAGAATGAACTAAGGGCGGAGGTTCTTTGATTTGTCTTAAGAGGTGGAAGCATCAGCCAGAGGAACGGGATGGAAACAGAAAAAACTAACAAAAGACTAGGTCCTAGCACCGTGTAAGCCTCCGAGCACAATTGTTCATGGAGCAGAGCATCACAGCCTCCAGTAAGCCAACTTGTTATCTCAAAAATAACTCACTGGAAGGACTGGGAGAAGGTGTCTCCCGTGATTCTCAGTGGAAAGGGCTTTGACACTCACACTTACACGTATACACAGACCAGAAAGAAAGATGAGAACTAACATAAGATTACTGGTAGAAATAGAGACTTAGAGCTTCCATTGTACCATTTCTGTTCCACCTTTATGTAGTGATCCATTTTTATTACTCAATTTCATTATATTAGAAATTGCATTCCAGACAAAGTCGGGGACAGAATTGTTCCAAGATTCATAGTCAGGAAGTGTTGGAAAGCTATCAGGCAAAGAGGTAATTGATGCTGAGTTTCCCCTTTAGGTCAGAACCTACAAATGAAGAAGAAAGCAATTTGGAATCAGCCAGAGATTCTGCGTCCAGATACTGCTCTGAAGATTCAGATGAATCCGATGTGGATTTGGGCTCTGCTGTGAGGCAGCTCCGGGAGTTCATTCCTGACATAAAGGACAGAGCGGCTGCCACTATCAGACGAATGTATCGGGACGACCTGGGGCGCTTCAAAGAGTTTAAAGCTCAAGGTGAGCCTGGGGCACCCCGAGCTTTCTGCACGCAGCACCGCCCCCGGTGGTTTCCACTCTGGATTTGGATTGATGGATGCAGCATTCTTCAGTCTTCTCAGCCTTTTCTTTCCTTTCCATTTACAGTCCGCACTGCACTGCGGCAGAGTGACGGAAACTGCTCTTTTCCTCTTCTCGTTCCACCTTCCCACCTGGCATGATAAGGCAAACATGAGAGAAGGGTGAATGGGACTAAGGTCATTCCCATGCAGGAGTCTCCTGGCAGGCAGAGGGGTTCCTGGTTTGACACTAAGGAGAGAGTAAACTGAAAGCTGTCTTTGGTCAGCAGCGACTGGGGTGAGGTGTAGCTTTGTCCCAGAGATGCTGACTATAGGCCTGTCCTGGGTGTGGTCTCCAGCCAGACCCAGCCGGCTCTGCTTGATTTCACCGAGCTACAAGAACCATCCATAAAGCAGGTCTGATCTAAGGAAGGTTATAGGTTTAAGGCTGTATACCACACATGAGCAGTAGTCCCTGAGGCTCATACCCTGAGCCATTAAGAAAATTTAAAAGTTGTGCTTTAAATGTGTTTGTTGTGTATATATGCTCTTGTGCAAAGTCCCATGCAGCATAGGAGACCATGTTTGCACAAGGTATGCATTATAACGTTGAATGAGGGGGGCTGTCTGACCTGTGGAGCAAACAGAAGGTGAAAGAATATTATAATTCAGAAACAGAAACAGTAAGCCAACATACAACACTAAGCATACCCAGCACTCTGCGCTGCTGCATGGGCACACCCATGTCGGGTTAGCAAGCAGCATCTGGGCACCCATTTTGGTGTTGAATCATTGGGTAGGCTAGGCTAGGCTAGGTAGCTGTGAGCTCAGACTCCAGTTCATTGCTTAGCCTCCAGGTAACTGGGAATTTACAGGAAGGGCACCACACAGGCCTGCCCACAGTGAAAATTGTTATTTATTTTGCTAAAAAAATATTCTAAGGGCGTGTGTAGTGATGGCTCACAATCGTTAAGAGTAACCTGGGCTGGGGCTGGAGAGATGGCCCAGCGGTTAAGAGCGGCGCCGCTTTGCAGAGGACCCCCCCCGGGTTCAAAACATCCCAGCGCCCACTGGCAGCTGAGAACGGCCATTCGGAGACTCAATTCTAGGAGAAAACCTCCAGTTTCCAGTGGGAATCCGACAGACCCTCTTGTAACCTCCGTGGCATTGCACGACACGGTGGCACAGACATTTGCACGAATCAGAACAGGTAACAATCTACACAACGGAATAAAATAAAATTAATTAAAAAGAAAAATAAGAAAAAAAAAGAGCACTGACTGGCGCAGCGTCGTGCAGAGGACCTGAGTGGTCGTTTCCCAGACCCACATGGTGCTAAATTGTCTGAACTCATCCTTCCTGAAGTTGATGCACCTCTTTCGTGGCATGTGTCACATCAACAACATTCGTGGCACTTAACATATATGCAGCAGTACACCTCATACATGATAAAAATAATAAAAAAAGAAAGTGTGTTCTCTGGTGGTTGGGCGATGTTTTAAGAACTTGTCACCCTTTATTTTTTTTTTTTTTTGGGGGGGGTGTGGGTGTTTTTTTTTTTGTTTTAAAATTTATATTTTATTTGGTCGGGGTGTGTGTTGGGTTGGGAATGTACGTGCCTGCATGCAGATCTTGCAGCCCCGGGTGCGTGCAATCCCGCGGAGGGTCAGATAGTGGTGCTCTGTTCCCTGGAGTTTCGTTGGGAGTTCTGGAATGTGGATTTCAACGGTTTCTCGGCCGACGATGTGGTGTTCTGGGGATCGAGACCCGGGGGTCGCTCTTTAGAGCGTCGGTGTGCTCTTAACCGCTAGGCCATCTCTCCAGCCGCCATGTAAATCTCACACTGGTTAATCCTAGCACCCCAGAGGCAGAAGCAGCAGATGTTCTGAGTTATGGAGGGCCAGTCAGAGACTACAAAGTGGACTTCTTGCGTCAGGAAAATAAAATATGCGGGCACAGTATGAGATCATAGAAGATGGAAGAGAGAGAGAGGAAGAGGAAAGAGCGCACAGCGCGAGCTATCAGTAACACTTGCTGTTTTGCAGAGGACCATTGTTTGGTGTTCCAAGTCCCCACATGGCGCTTTAACCACTGTCTTGGCATGGTAATATATGCAAGGCAAATATTCATACAAATCTTAAAAAAATGTTTTTTTATTCAGAAGAAATCTCAAAGCAAGGATGGCTGTGCAGCCAAGCAAGATTGCTTGCCTGGAGCTTACACCAGGCCCTAGGTCTGACTCCCCTGCAACAGTATAAACTGTGCCTAAGGCGCTTGCATGTGATTCCCAGGCACTAAAGGGGGGAGGAAGGGGATCAAGAAGTCCCAGACCGGCCAGAGGGCATGGTGGTTCACGCCTTTAGTCATAGCACTCTGGAGACAGAAGAAGGCAAATACTGGACTGTCAAGGACACCTGGGCTACATAGTGAGTTCCACGCAAAGGCCACTGGTGCGTACGCCAATAGGCACTCGGGGAGTCGGGAGGCAGTGTGGATCTGGTTGTGGGGGAGTTCAGGCCAGCCCTGGGCCGCCAGAGTGAGTTCCAGTACAGCTGGGACACAAAGGAGACCCCTGTCTCGNAAAAGACCAAAAAAAAAAAGAAAAGAAAAAAAAAAAAAAACTGGTGCTGGCTGTAGTGGAGCATGCCTGTAACCCCCAAAGGGAAGATGGAGACAGGAGGGTCGCTGGGCCCTTCTGACCAGCCAGCCTGGCCTACTCGTCGAGCCCCAGGCAGTTGGAAACCTTTTCCCAGAAAGATGGATGTTGTCAAAACCTGAGAGGGTCAACACCTGAGGCTGGCCTCCAGCATCCACATGTGTGCACAAGCACACAAACAAAACAGGAAACGGTGAATGTGGTGGCTTTGTATTTATTCATTATTGACAACACGGGGTTTCTCTCCCCACCCCCAACCCCAGGTGTTGCTATTAGGTTTGGCAAGTTTTCTGTTAAGGAAAATAAACAAATAGAGAAAAATGTGCAAGAATTCCTGTCCCTGACTGGAATTGAGAATGCAGACAAGCTGCTGCACACAGACCGATATCCAGAGGAGAAGGCTCTGATCACCAATTTGAAACGAAAGCACGCCTTCAGACTGCACATTGGTAAGTGGAGAAACAGCTGCTCTGTGGCCCCCCACAGGCTTCCCAGCCATAACTGTGGTCACTGGTGGCGAGTGCTGAGCTCGGAGGCTGGTTCAGCCCCTGCCAGCAGGGCGTTTTGGACCACACTGAAGGAAGAAGAAAAGTGGCTCCCAGGGAGGCCTTAGTCACCTGACTGAGAAATCAGAAAGCTCAGCTGGAGAGAGTTCTGCTAGCCTTACAGAGAGCTGAATGCCCCCCACCCACCCCTTTACCTCAAATCATGCTAAGATGGAGATGCCTCGTGGAGGTCTTTTCTGGAGTTGAGGGAGTCAAGAGCCTGAGCCTCCGGTCCTCGCACCCAGCGTGCACTGCTGCTCAAGGCAGCCGATTCTTCAGGGTATTCGAGGTCCCAGTATCAGCACATGGTCACATGTGGTTGGTGTTACAGAGGGCTTCCCTGGGTCGCTGTGACACCTGCGACTGTCTCACCAGCCACAAGGTAACCCTCTGACTCCTTGTCTTGTGACTGTAGGGAAAGGCATTGCCCGGCCCTGGAAACTCGTGTACTATCGAGCAAAGAAGATATTTGACGTGAATAATTACAAAGGCAGGTAAGAAAGTCTCAAGGCTTGAGCAAGAGCTGGTCTCTACTGACATTACAAAACAGAATTTCCACAGCGATGGATGAGAAGTGGCAATCATGAAGACTTGGTGTTAGCTGGTCAGTGGCTGGGTTAGTTGTACTCCCTACTCCCTCGAGACCCCTTTTCATTCCCACCTCTTAAACCCTCTGGGATTTCCTCTTCCTGAAGCCCTCCCGTCTTCTGTTTATCTTGGGCCTCAGCACCCTCTGCCTCTCTTCCTGGCTCTGCTCTCTGCTTTGGGGTAAACTGAGCCCCAGCGTGTCCCTCACCGTTAATGTTCCCTCAGCCAGAGCATACTGCATTGGAGGTGGAAGGTAGACGAGCAGTGGACAAGCAGTGCCTGAGCAGAGTGCTCACAGAGGCTCCAGTTATGGAATAGGGACTCTTCTGACCTCTACAGGCACCGCATGCATGGATAAACTTGCATACAGTGGGGCTGGAGAGATAGCCTAGCGGTTAAGAGCAACAACCGCTCTTGCAGAGGACCCGGGTTTGATCCCCAGCACCCACATGGTGGCTAAGAACCGTCTGTAACTCCAATTTCAGGAGAACTCCAGTTCCAAGGGAATCTGAGACCCTCTTCTGACCACCGCAGCATTGCATGATGGGTGCACAGACCTGCATGCAGACAGTACATTCATACACATACAAAAGTAAATAAAGTTAAAAAAAAAAAACTTGCATACATGCAGGCAAAACATTGATACACAAAAACAAAAATTTTTGTAAATGTCTTTAAAATCTCCAATTATAATTTGTGTCTGACTCTCTGAATTTTTTTTAGACCAGGCTGGCCTTGAACTCACAGAGATCTGCCTGCCTCTGCCTCCCGAGTGCTAGGATTAAAGGCGTGCGCCACCACACCTGGCCTAAGACGGTTTTTAGCTGCTGTGTGGGTGGTGGGAATCAAACCTGGGTCTTCTGCAAGAGCAGTCAGTGTTCTTAACCACTGAGCCATCTCTCTAGCCCTGACTCTCTGAATTTTTTAAATTACATTGTTGTTTTTATTTATTTTGAGTGTATGGGGGGCATGCCAGCTTTATCCATGAGTGTTGGGATCTGAACTGAACCCCCTTGTTCGCTCAGCAAACTTGACCCACCGAGCTGTCTCCCCAGCCCTGTTCCCTTCTCTCTCCCACTCCCCATCCTTCATAGTGTCCTTCCACTCCCACCCACGCCTCTTTCTTTTTTTTATTTATGCATATGTTGTCTCTGTGGGTATGCTACATGTTTTCTCTGTGGGTGTGCCACTTATGTCAGGTGTCTATGGAGTCCAGGAGAGGGTGTCACAGCTGGAGCTGCAGGTGCTCATCAGACATCCAGCATGGGTGCTGGGAACTGAACTCCAGTCCTCTGGAAGAACAGCAAGTGCTTTTTTGGGGGGGGCTTTTTATGACAGGGTCTCCCTGTAGCCCCAGCTGTCCTGGAACTCACTCTGTAGACCAGGCTGGCCTTGAACTCACAAAGATCCGCCTGCCTCTGCCTCCCAAGTGCTAGGATTAAAGGCGTGCACCACCATGCCAGGCTTAGAACAGCAAGTGCTTTTAACTGTTGAGCCATCCCTTCAGCTCTCACCCACAATTAATAGTGACTACAAAGGAGTTTCTCCTTTGGGTGCATTTCAAAGAACAGGAGAAAGCCATTGTTGTGAAGTAGTTCTGTATCGCAATCTGTAAACGACTAGTATTTTACCAGGCCTCTTTTTTTTTTTTTGGTCTTTTTGAGACCGGGTCTCCCTGTAGCTCTGGTTGTCCTGGAACTTGCTATATAGACCAGGCTGGCCTTGAACTCACAAAGATCTGCCTCTGCCTCCCAAGTGCTGGGATTAAAGGTGTGCACCACCACGCCCAGCACACCAGGCCTCTTTTCATGCTGCCTTAGTGTCAGTGTAAACCACCCCCCTCCCCAGCCAACCCCATGTTAAGGTTCAGTAATCTAAGACGTAAAAACTGCTGCCGCCTCCATTTATGGTGTTTAATCTCAAAATTGATCATTAATATTTTAGTGCTGCCTTGGTACTTCTTATTTAAGGAATTAATTCAGAGTTTCCTGGCTGTTGTCAGGCATCATGGACACCAGGGAGTACAAACCCATCCATAAGGCCCCTGCTTCATAGCACTCAGCCACCGCAGCTATGCCATCTACTGTGTGGTCACCAACCCCATGTATTTGGCCCAAGCTGCCTTTGTGCTGCTGGAGTAAAAGGCGTGCTGGGCTTAGGAGGAAGAAAGGAACAGAAAGTGTCAGTGTCCTTGGATGGTGCTCCCCTGGAAATGCTCGAGCAGTAACCTGGGATGGAATGCTGGCCTTGTGCTTACAGGAAGTGTTGAGTCCTGGATCCACATCCCCAGCTCAAAGAAAGTGTGTTCTTACATTATTATTTTTATTTATTTTTTTATATAAATATTATTTATTTTTGTATGTGTATGAATGTACTGTCTGCATGTAGGTTTGTGCACCTGTGTTGTGCAATGCCGCGGAGGTTAGAAGAGGGTCTTGGATTCCCCTGGAACTGGAGTTCTCCTGGAATTGGAGTTGCAGATGGTTCTTAGCCGCCATGTGGGTGCTGGGGATCTAACCCGGGTCCTCTGCAAGAGCAGTTGGTGCTCTTAACCGCTAGGCTATCTCTCCAGCCCCACATTATTATTTTTAATAATGCAAAGTGAGCCGGGTGTGGTGGCGCACACCTTGAATCCTAGCACTTGGGAGGCAGAGGCAGGCGGATCTTTGTGAGTTCAAGGCCAGCCTGGTCTACATAGCAAGTTCCAGGACAACCAGAGCTACAGGGAGACCCTGTCTCAAAAAGACAAAAAAAAAAAAAAGCAAAATGAGCCTGGTGTGGTGGCATACACCTTTAATCCCAGCATTTGGAAGCCAGAGGCAGGCAGATCTCTCTGAGTTCAAGGCCAGCCTGGCCTACACAGAGAGTTCCAGGACAGCTGGGGCTACAGGGAGACCCTGCCTCAAAAAGACCAAAAAAAAAAGTGAAATGAGTTTTCCAGCATGGGAAATTGAGCATGCCTGAGCAACTCAAATCATGCTTTGTAGATGGCACACAGTACTGGTCTAGTGGAAGCAGTGTAAAACAGGGAGCCTGGAGAGGCTGGTGGTGGGCTGTGACCAGTGCAGGGAGCCTGAGAGGCTGGTGGCCATCCAAGGGGCCATCCTGGCAGGCATGGAGAGGGCCATGTGTGTGCCAGCAGAGCCTGAGGTGAGAGAACGGGCTAAGGTGGTTGCTGTCTCTGCAGTGAGACTAAATCAAGCCTATGGCCCTGGCCAATGGTAACAGACTGAGGGAGTGACCACCATGGACACAGAGCCGTGGTGGATAGGACTGGAATGGTTTCCTGACAGTGGAGCCTTCTGCCTTTCCAACATGCTGTGCCACCTGCGGTGTGCCACTGTGGGGTGTGCCCCGTGTACTGCCACAAGAAGAGCCTCTCTAGTCTTGGGCCTCTTAAACCTGAGATACATGTATGTTCCTCCTCTCAGGTACAACAAAGAAGACACAGAAAAGCTGAGAGCGTACCAGTCCCTCCATGGGAACAACTGGAAGAAGATTGGAGCACTGGTGGCCCGAAGTTCCCACTCGGCCGCCCTCAAGTTCTCTCAGATTGGGAGTCGTAAGTGGCCTATCATCTCCTATGAAATAAGATTGGGAGTTGTAAGTGGCCTATCATCTCCTATGAAATAAGATTGGGAGTCTTAAGTGGCCTATCATCTCCTATGAAATAAGATTGGGAGTCTTAAGTGGCCTATCATCTCCTATGAAATAAGATTGGGAGTTGTAAGTGGCCTATCACCTCCCATGAAATAAGATTGGGAGTTGTGCCAGGCGTGGTGGCGCACGCCTTTAATCCTAGCACTTGGGAGGCAGAGGCAGGCGGATTTTTGTGAGTTCAAGGCCAGCCTGGTCTACAGAGTGAGTTCCAAGACAGCTGGGGCTACAGGGAGACCCTGTCTCAAAAAAGGCAAAAAAAAAGATTGGGAGTTGTAAGTGGCCTATCATCTCCCATGAAATAAGATTGGGAGTTGTAAGTGGCCTATCACCTCCCATGAAATAAGATTGGGAGTTGTAAGTGGCCAATCTCCCTATGTCCCATGAAATAAGCCTGATGGGCCTTTCTGCCATGGCCAGGCCAGGCCACAGAAGACACTGAAGGCCCCTTCTCAGAGAGTTCCTTCTAAGCTGTTCTCTGCTAGTTGCTTTCACTTACTCATGTGCAGCCTTTGTTCTAACCACACCTCCATTCCCTTACTTCCAGTTCGACTCTAGCTGCCAGGTGGCTATGCTGGTCCCCAGGAAGCTGGCAGAGGTCACTCCCTGACAGAAGGGGTCCTGTGGGAAAGATGTACCTCTTGTATCTTCTTAGAGTTCTTTGGCTCTGGGTGTGGTAGTACATTCTTGTTATCCTAATACTTGGGAGCTTGAGGCAGGAGGATTACTAGTTAGAGGCCAGCCTAGGCAAATAGTGAGACCCTGTCTTTAGAAAAAAGACAAGGCAGCCAGGTGTGGTGGTGCACACCCTTGATCCCAGCACTTGGGAGGAAAAGGGAGGCAGATCCCTGTGAGTTCCAGAACAGCCTGGTCTACATAGGGAGTACCTGGGCTACAGGGAGACCCTGTCTCAAAAAGACCCCCCCCAAAAAAAAAAAGGAAGAAAAGAAAAGATTGATTCATCCAGATTGTTTTTGGAGTTAGCAATAACACTGGCCAAAGCAAAGGTAGGTGCAGGGTCTGGAGAGATGGCTCAGTGGTTAAGAGCACTGGCTGCTCTTGCAGAAGATCCGGGTTCCATTCCCAGCTTCCATATGGCGGCTAACAACCATCTGTATTTCTAGTTCCAAGAGATCTGACACTGTCTTCTGACTTCCACAAGCACTGAATGACATGGCGCACTTACATATGCACATGCAAAACACTCATATAAAATTTTAAAAATATGGGCTGGAGAGATAGCCTAGTGGTTAAGAGCACTGACTGCTCTTGCAGGGGACCCAGGTTCAATCCTCAGCACCCACATGGCGGCTGAGAACCATCTGTAACTCCAATTCCAGGAGAACTCCAGTTCCAGGGGAATCTGAGACTCTCTTCTGACCTCCACAGCATTGCACGACATGGGTGTACAAACCTACATGCAGACAGTACATTCATACACATACAAAAATAAATAAAAATTTAAAAATAAAAAAAAAATAATAGCCAGGTGTGGTGGTGCATGCTTTTACTCTCAGCACTCAGGAGGCAGAGGCAGGTGGATCTCTGTGAGTTCAAGGCCTGCCTGGTCTACATAGCAAGCTCCAGGCCAGCTGGGACTAAAGGGAGACCCTGTCTCAAAAAGACTAATAATAATAATAATAATAATAATAATAATAGGCCAGGCGTAGTGGCACACACCTTTAATCCTAGCACTTGGGAGGCAGAGGCAGGCGGATCTTTGTGAGTTCAAGGCCAGCCTGGTCTACAGAGCGAGTTCCAGGACAGCTGGAGGCTACAGGGAGACCCTGTCTCGAAAAGACCAAAAAAAAAAGAAAAAGAAAAAACAAACAAAAAGCAAAACATAGCTTTCAAAAAGGATTCCTAGCCAGGCATAGTAACACATGCCTTTAGTCTTAGTATTTGGGAGTCAGAGGTAGGCGTATGTGAGATCAACACCAGCGTCGTCCAAAAAGTGAGTTCCACTCCACCCAGGGCTACAAGGAGACCCTGGATAAAAACAAAAACAAAATAAAAAAAAGGACTTTGGTGCCAGGCCTTTAATCCTAGCACTTGGGAGGCAGAGGCAGGTGGATCTTGAGTTTGAGGCCAGCCAGGGCTACATAAGACCCCCTGTTTCCAAAATAAAAATAGAGAGGAGAGAGAGAGAATAATCCCCACACTGTGTACTGTGCTAGGCGATGAACACTGGCTTTGTACATGATAAGTCAGCGCTCTTCCACTGAGCAACCCAGACTCATCATTTCTGTAGATGAGTGTTGCATAGTGATGCTTAACATGTTTTGTCATCTTGGTGTAGGGCCACAGCCATAACCGACTCCCAGAGCCTTCCCTGCCCCATCCCCACCTGCTAACCTTCAGTGCTGGCCATCTGGCCAGCATGTTTCTGTGTAGACAATGTGGTTCTGAGGCCACGGGCAAGAGCCTGCCCTCAGGAACTTAGACCCCGTTTCCTCCCTCTCCCCACTCAGTCTCTTGACTGTCCCAGACGCTTCCTAATTGTGTTCCTCACTGCTGCCACGGTCAGCATGACTGTACGCCCAGACCATGTGCACACCCAGAATAATGCACAGATGGCCAAGCCATCATTTTGTTACATTAAATATAAAATTTACACATAAAAAAATAATGATTTCTGGCTTTGGTTCTTAAAAAAAGAGTACATGGTCACTGGGGTAATTGCATTTTAATTTGTGGATAACTCTCCTCAGTCATTTTAATTCTGTCTGAGATGTTACCTATTGTTTTCTGAGAGCAAAGTGATGAACAGGTATAAGGTCATCCTTTCCTGTTGCAGAAAGAAACCATGGTCCTTGGAGCAAGACAGAAACCCAGAAACTAATCAAGGCTGTGGAAGAAGTGATCCTGAAGAAAATGTCTCCCCAGGACCTAAGAGAATTGGATTCCAGACTCCAAGAGCACCCTGAAGGCCGACTGTCAGTTGTCCGTGAGAAGCTCTACAAGGGCATATCATGGGTGGAAGTGGAAGCGAGAGTGGAGACCAGAAACTGGGTGCAGTGCAAAAGTAAGTGGTAAGTTTGAAGCCTCAGGTGCAGACACAACAGGACTGTCTCATGCAGACACAACAGGATTCTCTCATTTTATTTTGAAGCCTCTCTTGCAGATATATACAGCAAGATTCTCTCATTTTGTTTTGAGTGGGTGGGAGGCGAGGCTGCTGGGAATGACTGTGTATTGGTGCTTGGAGTCTAGAGTGCTCTGGTCTGGTGCCCCACCCACCTCAGTCAGCACTTGAACCCTGGGTGGCAGTGGCCAGGCTGCAGATGTGGGCATCTTCTGTGCAGGGCATATGGCTTCCTCCTGTGGAACTTGAAGCCAAGCCTGGTGGTACACTCAGGAGGCTGAGTCAGGAGGATCACATGTTTGGGTCAGCTTGGGCTGTAGAGTGAGCTGGACTTGTGAATTCTCAACTCAGTCTTTTTACCTCCTTAGTAAACAGGAAGAACAGTTCTTGTGGAGTTAAAGTCCTAGCTTTACGAAAGCACTCACCACATCCCATCTTATGCTGAGAAAAACCTGGAAGTGAGAGTGAGCATGGACGTGAAGGACAGGACTCATACCCAGCTCTGACTGCTGGTTCTGGAGTCCAGCTGGCCTGCTCCTCTGTGCTCACACCCGGCTTGGCTGCAGAGTATCACAATTTCCATGCTGGTCAGCCTGCATGTCCTTTGCCTGGTCTCTTTCCCAACCCCCGAAGGATCATGCCTGCATGTCTGGCTACAGCCTGACTGAAACAACAGTTCCTTGTGCATTTGACCAGGTGCAGATGCATCGGTGCTCCTCGCCTGTCAGATGAGCAGACAGTGCAGAGAAGGGGAGCTTTGTGTTCATGTGGACTTCTGGATTACAGTGTTTATACACCTCCAACTATGTTTGGGGTGCTTCGTTTTGTGTTTGTACTGGGGATCAAACCCAGGGTCAAGTGTATGCTAGACAGGTGCTCTACCACCACCCAGGTACATCCCCAGACCAGTGAGTGTTTAATCAGGGAAAGAAACTCCAAAAAACAGGTAATGCTTGGATGTAACATGGAGAGCAGGGAAGGGGAGTGGGTTGTGAGCACAGCTGGAGCATGATCTATCCATGTTTAAAGTGGGGAGTAGCTGAGGGCAGGGCTGCTTCAGAATCAGCAGAACTCAGAGAACTTGCAAGGTGTTGCTTTAGTTTGAATATAAAAAATAGGAGCCTGTCCCCACACTGTATTCACCTGGTGTAACCTGAAATGAGCTCAAGCCATCCACTTAACCTCCTTTAACTGCCTGTTCTGTGTGGTGCCATGCACCTGTAACCCCAGCACTCTGGAGGCTGAGGCAGGAGGTTTAAGCATTCAAGACCAGCCAGGGCTGCATATTGAGGTAGTGTCTCAAAAACCTAAGGGCAAGAGAAGAAGGGAAGGAAGGAAAAGAATGTGAATGGAAGAGTCCATGATCTGTCAGGCTGATTATGACACATTTTGCTCTTTGAACGCACTTGTTTGTATCCTCACTGTCAGGCTGGTTATGACACATTTTGCTCTTTGAGCACAGTCGTTTGTATCCTCACTGTCAGTGCTAGCTAGCATACTGGCATCAGGCAGTGCCTTCCTCCTGACTGCCAGCACCACAGTCAGCACATCAGTTCTCACAGATCTGCTGTTCAGATGCTAGTAGTGGAAAAACTGTACCTTCTACTAGTTTTATATTTAAAAAAAAATTTTTATTATTTTTTGTGTATGAGTATTGCCTGCATGTATGTGAACGCACCCATTTCTTGCAATGCTCACAGAGAACAGAAGAGAGCATCAGATCCCCTGGAACTGGAGTTACAGAAGGTTGTTAGCTGCCATCTGGGTGCTGGGAATCAAGCCTGGGCCCTCCACAGGAGCAGCCAGTGCCCCTAACCCCTGAGCCATCTCTTCAGCCTTAATTTTTTTTAACTAAAACTATGTTTTTCTTTTTTCTACAGGACAGAAATTCTAACCAAGAGGATGACACATGGTGGGCTTGTGTACCGTGGAGCCAATGCTCTGCAGGCCAAGATCAACCTCATTGAAAGGTACAGAAGTAGGAATGCTGCTGGCTTCCCCAGTCGTTGTTAGCCTGCCAGAGACGTGGTGGTGTTGCCCAGGCTTGAGTCAGCCTCCCGCATGCATCACTGTGAGCAGTAGCCTGCTGGCCTAGAGTGTCTGTTTGCTTGTCCTAAATGAGGGTGAAAGGTGACAATCCCTACTCCTCAGTGCTGTTGGGACATGAGGGGACAGTGCGTGTCACACACTCAGTGCTGTTGGGACATGAGGGGACAGTGTGTGTCACACACTTAATGCTGTTGGGGCATGAGGGGACAGTGCGTGTCAAACACTCAGTGCTGTTGGGGCATGAGGGGACAGTGCGTGTCACACACACTCAGTGCTTTTGGGACATGAGGGGACAGTGCGTGTCACACACTCAGTGCTGTTGGGACATGAGGGGACAGTGCGTGTCACACACTCAGTGCTGTTGGGACATGAGGGGACAGTGTGTGTCACACACTCAGTGCTGTTGGGACATGAGGGGACAGTGCATGTCACACACACTCAGTGCTGTTGGGGCATGAGGGGACACTGCATGTCACACACTCAGTGCTGTTGGGACATGAGGGGACAGTGCGTGTCACACACACTCAGTGCTGTTGGGGCATGAGGGGACACTGCATGTCACACACTCAGTGCTGTTGGGACATGAGGGGACAGTGCATGTCACACACACTCAGTGCTGTTGGGGCATGAGGGGACACTGCATGTCACACACTCAGTGCTGTTGGGACATGAGGGGACAGTGCATGTCACACACACTCAGTGCTGTTGGGGCATGAGGGGACACTGCATGTCACACACTCAGTGCTGTTGGGACATGAGGGGACAGTGCATGTCACACACACTCAGTGCTGTTGGGGCATGAGGGGACACTGCATGTCACACACTCAGTGCTGTTGGGACATGAGGGGACAGTGTGTGTCACACACACTCAGTGCTGTTGGGGCATGAGGGGACACTGCATGTCACACACTCAGTGCTGTTGGGACATGAGGGGACAGTGCATGTCACACACTCAGTGCTGTTGGGACATGAGGGGACAGTGCGTGTCACACACACTCAGTGCTGTTGGGGCATGAGGGGACACTGCATGTCACACACTCAGTGCTGTTGGGACATGAGGGGACAGTGCATGTCACACACACTCAGTGCTGTTGGGCATGAGGGGACCGTGCATGTCCACACTCAGTGCTGTTGGGACATGAGGGGACAGTGCATGTCACACACACTCAGTGCTGTTGGGACATGAGGGGACAGTGCGTGTCACACACACTCAGTGCTGTTGGGGCATGAGGGGACAGTGCGTGTCACACACTCAGTGCTGTTGGGACATGAGGGGACAGTGCATGTCACACACACTCAGTGCTGTTGGGGCATGAGGGGACACTGCGTGTCACACACTCAGTGCTGTTGGGACATGAGGGGACAGTGCGTGTCACACACACTCAGTGCTGTTGGGGCATGAGGGGACACTGCATGTCACACACTCAGTGCTGTTGGGACATGAGGGGACAGTGCATGTCACACACACTCAGTGCTGTTGGGGCATGAGGGGACACTGCATGTCACACACTCAGTGCTGTTGGGACATGAGGGGACAGTACATGTCACACACTCAGTGCTGTTGGGACATGAGGGGACAGTGCGTGTCACACAGTGCTGTTGGGGCATGAGGGGACACTGCATGTCACACACACAGTGCTGTTGGGACATGAGGGGACAGTGTGTGTCACACACTCAGTGCTGTTGGGGCATGAGGGGACACTGCATGTCACACACTCAGTGCTGTTGGGACATGAGGGGACACTGCATGTCACACACTCAGTGCTCTTGGGACATGAGGGGACAGTGTGACACACACTCAGTGCTGTTGGGGCATGAGGGGACAGTGCATGTCACACACTCGGTGCTGTTGGGACATGAGGGGACAGTGTGTGTCACACACTCGGTGCTGTTGGGACATGAGGGGACAGTGCGTGTCACACACTCGGTGCTGTTGGGACATGAGGGGACAGTGCGTGTCACACAGTGCTGTTGGGACATGAGGGGACACTGCATGTCACACACTCAGTGCTGTTGGGACATGAGGGGACACTACGTGTCACACACTCGGTGCTGTTGGGGCATGAGGGGACAGTGCATGTCCACACTCAGTGCTATTGGGACATGAGGAGATACTACATGTCACACACTCAGTGCTGTTGGGGCATGAGGGGACAGTGCGTGTCACACACACTCAGTGCTGTTGGGGCATGAGGGGACACTGCATGTCCACACTCAGTGCTGTTGGGACATGAGGGGACAGTGCATGTCACATACACTCAGTGCTGTTGGGACATGAGGGGACAGTGCGTGTCACACACACTCAGTGCTGTTGGGGCATGAGGGGACAGTGCATGTCACACACACTCAGTGCTGTTGGGGCATGAGGGGACAGTGCGTGTCACACACACTCAGTGCTGTTGGGGCATGAGGGGACAGTGCATGTCACACACACTCAGTGCTGTTGGGACATGAGGGGACAGTGCGTGTCACACACACTCAGTGCTGTTGGGACATGAGGGGACACTACATGTCACACACTCAGTGCTGTTGGGACATGAGGGGACAGTGCGTGTCACACACACTCAGTGCTGTTGGGGCATGAGGGGACAGTGCATGTCACACACTCAGTGCTGTTGGGACATGAGGGGACAGTGCGTGTCACACACACTCAGTGCTGTTGGGGCATGAGGGGACAGTGCATGTCACACACTCAGTGCTGTTGGGACATGAGGGGACAGTGCGTGTCACACACACTCAGTGCTGTTGGGGCATGAGGGGACAGTGCATGTCACACACTCAGTGCTGTTGGGACATGAGGGGACAGTGCGTGTCACACACACTCAGTGCTGTTGGGGCATGAGGGGACAGTGCATGTCACACACACTCAGTGCTGTTGGGACATGAGGGGACAGTGCGTGTCACACACACTCAGTGCTGTTGGGACATGAGGGGACAGTGCATGTCACACACACTCAGTGCTGTTGGGACATGAGGGGACAGTGCGTGTCACACACACTCAGTGCTGTTGGGGCATGAGGGGACAGTGCATGTCACACACACTCAGTGCTGTTGGGACATGAGGGGACAGTGCGTGTCACACACACTCAGTGCTGTTGGGACATGAGGGGACAGTGCGTGTCACACACACTCAGTGCTGTTGGGACATGAGGGGACAGTGTGTGTCACACACACTCAGTGCTGTTGGGGCATGAGGGGACACTGCATGTCACACACTCAGTGCTGTTGGGACATGAGGGGACAGTGTGTGTCACACACACTCAGTGCTGTTGGGGCATGAGGGGACACTGCATGTCACACACTCAGTGCTGTTGGGACATGAGGGGACAGTGTGTGTCACACACACTCAGTGCTGTTGGGGCATGAGGGGACACTGCATGTCACACACTCAGTGCTGTTGGGACATGAGGGGACAGTGTGTGTCACACACACTCAGTGCTGTTGGGGCATGAGGGGACACTGCATGTCACACACTCAGTGCTGTTGGGACATGAGGGGACAGTGTGTGTCACACACACTCAGTGCTGTTGGGGCATGAGGGGACACTGCATGTCACACACTCAGTGCTGTTGGGACATGAGGGGACAGTGTGTGTCACACACACTCAGTGCTGTTGGGGCATGAGGGGACACTGCATGTCACACACTCAGTGCTGTTGGGACATGAGGGGACAGTGTGTGTCACACACACTCAGTGCTGTTGGGGCATGAGGGGACACTGCATGTCACACACTCAGTGCTGTTGGGACATGAGGGGACACTACATGTCACACACTCAGTGCTGTTGGGACATGAGGGGACAGTGCGTGTCACACACTCAGTGCTGTTGGGGCATGAGGGGACACTGCATGTCACACACTCAGTGCTGTTGGGACATGAGGGGACACTACATGTCACACACTCAGTGCTGTTGGGCATGAGGGGACAGTGTGACACACACTCGGTGCTGTTGGGACATGAGGGGACAGTGCGTGTCACACACTCAGTGCTGTTGGGACATGAGGGAACACTGCGTGTCACACACACTCTGTTGCATCATTAGTCTCGTCAGAGCTCCCCATTCTTGGCCACTGGAAATTGGAGGCAGAAGTTTGAATAGAGCCTTGCTGTTCTGCACTGTGTCTATGTTGGTGTCACAGGTGCTCAGTCTTCAGTTTTGTCCTTGAGAGGCCTCACCATATTGTCTCAAGGGAAGGGGAGGCGTGACAGTGTTCTCATGTGACGTCTGGGTGTCTGTAGATCTGTGTGCATGTCTGTCTGCAGGGGAGCAGCAAGGCCACCAGAGACCCCGGGTTCTGGCCACTGCCCAGCTTCATTCTGGCAGCTCTCTGCCATGCTATTCCTCTGGCTGGCTGTGCCCCCCACCCCCACCCCAACACACACCTGTTCCCCAGGGAACAGAGGCCTGGGATCAGCAACACCTGTTGTTAGAGAATTGAGCCAGTGGCCTAGTCCCTCAGCCTTATCTCCTTGTCTATAGACTGGGGCTGGTCCCTCACCTCCTTGTCTATAGACTGGGGCTGGTCCCTCACCTCCTTGTCTATAGACTGGGGCTGGTCTCTCACCTCCTTGTCTATAGATTGGGGCTGGTCCCTCACCTCCTTGTCTATAGACTGGGGCTGGGGTTCTATAGACTGGGGCTGGTCTCTCACCTCCTTGTCTATAGACTGGGGCTGGTCCCTCACCTCCTTGTCTATAGATTGGCGCTGGTCCCTCACTTCCTTGTCTATAGACTGGGGCTGGTCCCTCACCTCCTTATCTATAGACTGGGGCTGGTCCCTCACTTCCTTGTCTATAGACTGGGACTGGTCCCTCACCTCCTCAGACGGTGTTGGGGTTATAGGAGTGCATAGCGCACACAGGTCTGCCCCCCACCTCCTCAGATAGTGCTGGGGTTGCAGGAGTGTGTAGTGCACACAGCTCTTCACACGGAGTCTCATGTAGTAAGTTGAGTTTGGGGTACTATTCTAAGGGACTGTACTGAGTGGTGGCTTTTCAGCCCATCTGACCTTGGGCTAGCCCTGGTCAAGGGTGGGCAGTGTACAAGAGAGCTGAATGGGATGAGAGCCCTGAGCCTTCCGGCTGTTGGAATTCTGTGACTCCGTGGAGGTGGAATTTGAAGCAAATTTATTTATTTATTTATTTATTTATTTATTTATTTATTTATTTATTTATTTTCTTACAGGTTATATGAACTAAATGTGGAAGATGCTAATGAAATAGATTGGGAGGATCTTGCTGGTGCCATAGGGTAAGACCATTTGTTTAATGTTAAGCAACTTAAATGGTAGGAATGACAGCATTTTTAAGCATTTTGTGTGTGGGGGTGTGTGCACACATGCGTGTCATGACACGGCTGTGGAGGTCAGAGGCCAACGTCAGGAGTCAGTTCTCTCCTACCATGTGGGTTCTAGGCCTTGGTCTCAAGCTGTCAGGCTTGGCAGCAAGCACCTTTACCTGCTGAGCGGTCTTGTGTGTGAATGGTAGTCATGGGAGCGGGTGAGACGTGGCCCAGTCCATACACAATGTTTGCGTAAGGAAGTGCGTTCAGATCCTCAGCACTGCGTAAAGAAAGTGGGCGTGGCTGCCTGCATCCGTAACCCAGTGCTGGGGGAGCTGGTGGAGAGAGAGTGCAGGACTTCCTGAGCAGCTGGTCGGCCAAATCCCTGTACCCCAGATTCAGTGAGAGACTGTCTGAAAAAATACGGTGGAGATCCATATTTATTTCTTTTTATCTTATGTGCATGGATGTATTGCCTGCATGTGTGTAAGTACATCCCTGCAATGTGTTGCCTCTGGAGGACAGAAGAAGTTGTTGGATTCCCCTGGAACTGGATTAAAGGATGGTTGTTAGCCACCATGTGGGTGCTGGGATTCAAACCTGGGTCTTCTACAAGAACAGCCAGTGCCCTTAACAGCTGAGCCATCTCTCCAGCCCCTAGTTTGAAAAACTTTAAGGCTAGAGCACCACCACATCCAGAAAGCCCAGTGAAGTGCGTCTGGGTGAAACCCTCCCAGGTGATCCTCACCTGCAGCCAGTGAGGCTCTGCAGAGAACTCTGGGAAGCTGACTGGTTCTAGGAGAGTCTTTGGGGAATGGAGAAGAATGCAAAAACAGCCGGGCGTGGTGGCGCACGCCTTTAATCTTAGCACTTGGGAGGCAGAGGCAGGCGGATCTTTGTGAGTTCAAGGCCAGCCTGGTCTACAGAGTGAGTTCCAGGACAGCTGGGGCTACAGGGAGACCCTGTCTTGAAAAGACCAAAAAAAAAAAGAATGCTAAAACAGAATTCGATATTCTGCCTCACCCATAAGGAAAAGACTTCACTTTCTGAGGTTTAATTTAATATTTTGTTTTTTGTTTTTTTAAATTTTTTAAATTTTATTTATTTTTGTATGTGTATGAATATACTGTCTGCATGTAGGTTTGTGCACCCGTGGCATTGAGGTCAGAAGAGGGTCTCGGATTCCCCTGGAACTGGAGTTCTCCTAGAACTGGAGTTACAGACGGTTCTCAGCCACCATGTGGGTGCTGGGGATCAACCCGGGTCCTCTGCAAGAGCAGTCGGTGCTCTTAATCCGCTAGGCTATCTCTCCAGCCCCTATTTTATATTTTGAATAGATAATAGATTGCATGGCCTAGGATGAGAGAGGCAGGAAGAGGGGTCGAACAGCTATTCTGCTGATAGCTGTTCAGCTAGGGTGTTATGCAGGACTGCTCCTGGGTAGGACGGGTTCTGCTGTTGGAACTAACGTTGATTATGCATGCCTTGTTTCTCTACCTCAAACAAGGGTCGCCAGAGGCTGTCTTTTCACAGACCCAGTTTTGATTATCAGTCCTTTCATGATTGTTCTAATGTCTGTCTGTCTCTCTCTCCTTTCCCTCTCCCCTTTCCATACAAGGTCTTACGGTGGAGTCCAGGCTGGCCTTGAACTTTGGACAATCCTTCCTTTTCCTCCCAGGTCTGGGATCTCAGGCCTGCTCCTCCCCAGCACCCGATCCCCCCCATCCCTAGCCTTGTTGAGTTTATCTGAATGTGATTTTCAGCTTCTGACTTACATTCCTTTCCCATGGATGTTTAACTGTGTGTTTCCCTCCAAGAAGCTGTTTTATCAACACTGCCTAATCGTTTTTTAACTTTTTACTGGGAAATGTTTAGACAGATAAAAGGACACTTGGACCTCTTCAGTAATTGGTCACGTCTGGCCAGCCTTATCAGACTTCCGTGTCCACTCCCTGATTATTGTCCTCTGTTAGTAAATTTTATCTGCGCTATGGCCTTGGCACCCTTTGAAAGGTCACTTTGAGTAATTCTGTTTGGATTTCAGTAATTCTGCTTCTAGAAATATATTCTCCTAATATCTGAATTTATTGTTTGCTAAGCAAGGGAAGGTCCCTCTAAAGAAAACATTGTTAAAATTGTGGAGTTTGGATTGTAGACTTTGAGCAGGATGTGCTGAGGGGTTGTCTGGCCTTCAGCTCTGTGCAGGGAACGGAGGACTGAGGCAGTGCAAACCGGGGCGCAGCTCTGGTGCTAGAGGCGCTGCTCCAGCACTTTGCCTCACATGCTTGATGGGTTCCAAAAACTGAGAGCTGAAACTCGGGAACCCTTGGCGTCTGTCCACCCAGGACTTCGCTGTCCTCTTGAGAGCTTTTGTTGGAAGCTCAGTGTTTGAGTTTCACACAGAGTTTACATATGATAAGTGCTCAACCAGCACAAAACACATAGGGTTTCCCAGCAGAACAGAGAGAAAGCAAGAGCAGTGCAGCCAAGGCCACAGAGAGCTGCCCAGGAACAGGCCTCCTTTGATGTATAAAAGGGAGGGAGGGGCAGCACCTGCCCTGGCATCCCAAGGACAAGAAGTCTGTTAACTCTTAGTGAGCCCAGTGCTATTGCCTGGAGGAACCATTGCATAGATTCAAACTGCTAGTCAGTTGCTTACATTTGGGATCACAACCAGAAAGCAAAGAACAGCTGATCTTTCTTTGATGGCAGAGTACCGGAATCCTTCTGTGGCTTCCAGCAGGCCTCCCTGGGCCAAGCCCTCTCCTTATCTACCTCACCTGAGGGGTGGGTACTACTCTTTAGGGGTCCTGGGTCCCGGGTCCCCTGGAGGTGACCCTGTATAACCCCATCAGCTCCAGCCTGACAAGTCCTCTTATATGATCAAAGTGCTTGTGGGTTCAGTATGCACTAGATTCTGTGTACCTTGTGACATCACTTCTGAACTCTTTTTGAGACAGGGTTTCATGTAGTCTGGCCCTGAACTCCTGATCCTCTGTGTTCCCCTCCCATAGGCTGGGATTGCAGGCATGGGCCACCACGCCCAGCTAAAGAAAGTGGGTCTTTTTTCCCAGGTTCCTGCCTGGAACTTGCTATAATATTCCTCCCTCTGTGTCTTGAGTGCTGGGGTTATGGCATGTGCCACCACCAGTTCATGCAGTGCTGGGGATGGAACCCAAGCCTCGTGAGTGCTAGACAGCAACTCTACCAGCTGAGCTATCCCTCCAGCACATACTTCTTTATTAAAATTTATTTCTTGGGCTGGAGAGATGGCCTAGTGGTTAAGAGCGCCGACTGCTCTTAGAGAGGAACCAGGTTCGATCCCCAGGACCCACATGGCGGCTGAGAACCGTCTATAACTCCAATTCCAGGAGAAATTCAGTTCCAGGGGAATCTAAACGCTCTCTTCTGACCTCTGAGGCATTGCACGACATGGGTGCACAGACCTGCATGTAGACAGTACATTCATACACATAAATAAATATAAAAAAAATCGATAAATAAATAAATAAATAAATGTTCAAATTTTATTTCTTAAGATTTTAAGTAAAAATACTTAAGGATGTTGATCCTGGGGAAGGAGCTCAGGGCCTCCACCTGGTAGCAGTACTTCACCACGCAGTTGCTCCTTCAGCAGATATAAAATATACTTAAAGTTAATTATTCTGCCCGTGATGTGTAAACTTCAAGAACAGCGAGTGTGGTGTCTAGTCAGCACCAAGCACAGTTGCAGGAGCATACTGAGACAAGCACAGTCCGAAGTGCTGTGTCCACAGTTGCAGGGGCACACCGAGACAAGCGCAGTCCGAAGTGCTGTGTCCACAGTTGCAGGGGCACACCGAGACAAGCGCAGTCCGAAGTGCTGTGTCCACAGTTGCAGGGGCACACCGAGACAAGCGCAGTCCGAAGTGCTGTGTCCACAGTTGCAGGGGCACACCGAGACAAGCGCAGTCCGAAGTGCTGTGTCCACAGTTGCAGGGGCACACCGAGACAAGCGCAGTCCGAAGTGCTGTGTCCACAGTTGCAGGGGCACACCGAGACAAGCGCAGTCCGAAGTGCTGTGTCCACAGTTGCAGGGGCACACCGAGACAAGCGCAGTCCGAAGTGCTGTGTCCACAGTTGCAGGGGCACACCGAGACAAGCGCAGTCCGAAGTGCTGTGTCCACAGTTGCAGGGGCACACCGAGACAAGCGCAGTCCGAAGTGCTGTGTCCACAGTTGCAGGGGCACACCGAGACAAGCGCAGTCCGAAGTGCTGTGTCCACAGTTGCAGGGGCACACCGAGATAAGCGCAGTCTGAAGTGCGGTGTCCACAGTTGCAGGAACACACTGAGACAAGGGCCAGGGGTAGGGCTGGGACATTTGCCTCACATGACCCAGGCTCCTGGTTCCATCCATCTCCAGCCCTCCCCGACACATAACCAAAAACTCTAAACCACCAGGCATGGTGGCACAGCTTATCCAATACTCCCTTGGAGGCAGAGAGTAGGAGGATCTTTTTGAGTGGGCCAGCCTGTCAACAGAGTGAGTTCCAGCGCAGCTGGAGCTACAGGGAACCCTGTCTTGAAAGACCAAAAAAAAAAAAAAAAAAAAAAACTGTAAACCAGGAGTGTGGGTCCTGCTCAGTCGTAGAACACTTCATGTGTGCAAGGCCCTGGGTTGAGTATGTACTACCATAAAAGGAAAGAAATATCTGTGTCCAGCAGCTCTGTCTCAAGAAGACCCTGCCGAAAAACAAAGGAGCTGCCGTATGTCTCTCAGAGTTTCCATGGCTTCACATCCTGACGGCCTCCATTACAAATCACTAGGCAGAATTCAAGATGGTGCCAGCTAATGGGATGTCCAAGCACAAGTGCGGAGAATCACATCCGGTTGGCTTAGTGCTTGGGTTTCAGAGACAAATGGAGCTGTCACTGAATCCTCAGCTCTGCCATGCACAGATTTTTTTTTTTTTACTTTTTGAGACAGGGTCTCTGTATAGCCCTAGCTGGCCTGGAACTCATTAGGTATACCACACTGACCTTAGCTCACACAGATCTGCCTATTTCTGCCTCTGGAGTGCTGGGATTAAAGGTGTGCACCACCATACCGGCATTGTTTATTATTTTTATTTTTATTTATTTATTTTTTGGTCTTTTAGAAACAGGATCTCCTGTAGCCCCAGCTGGCCTGGAACTCACTCTGTATACCAGGCTGGCCTTGAACTCACAATGATCTGCCTGCCTCTGCCTCCTGAGTGCTAGGATTAAAGGCGTGTGCCACCACGCCTGGCTGTTTTGTTTTTTAATGAATGAATGAACCACTGAATTTTTTTTTTATGTGTATGAGTGTACTGTCCGCATGTAGGTTGGTGCACCAGTGTTGTACAATGCCAAGGAGGTCAGAAGAGGGCACTGGATTCCCCTGGAACTGGAGTTAAAGACGGTTCAGCCTCCATGTGGGTGCTGAGAATCAAACCCAAGTCCTCTGCAAGAGCAGTCGGCACTCTTAAAAGTCTGAGCCATCTCTCCAGCCCCGAACCAATGAATTTTAAAGATTCACTTATGTTTTATGTGTTTGATTGTTTGCCTGCATGTATATATGTGTACCAGAGGCCAGAAGATGGTATTGGATTTCCTGGAACTGGAGTTACAGTGGTTTTGAGTTGCCCGATGTGGGTACTTGGAATCAAACCCAGGTCCTCTGCAAGATAAGCAAGTGCTCTTAACCACTGAGCCATCTCTCCAGCCTGGCTTGTTTTTTGGTGTTTTGTTTTGTTTTGTTTTTTTCTTTTTTCTTTTTTTTTTTTTTTTTTTTTTTTTTTTTGGGTCCTTTTATTGAAGACAGATCTCCCTGTAGCCTCAGCTTTCCTAGAACTCACTCTGTAGCCAGGCTGGCTTTTGACTCACAAAGATCCGCCTGCCTGCCTCCCAGTGTAGATTAAAGGCGTGTCCCTTAATCCTTGTTTTGTTTTTCTTTAACCAAATGAGCAATCGCTTTTCCCAAGTTACATTATGGGCATGATGACATCATATTCCAGCTAAGTAAACCACATCTGTATAGATCTTGTTTTAATACATGTGCTTGCTGCATAAGTATCAAAATGATGCAATTTAACTGATCTTCCTTGTTTTTCCTTTCTTTATAAAGGGATGTCCCTCCATCTTATGTTCAAATTAAATTTTATAAGCTGAAAGCTTCCTGTGTTCCTTTTTGGCAGAAAAAGACTTTTCCAGGTCAGTGTTCCAAATACTTGTGTGGTTCTGAGCCCAGTGTGGCTGTCCATGCTGAGCCCAGTGTGGGTGTCCATGCTGCTGGCCCAGTGTGGATGTCCATGCTGGCCCAGTGTGGATGTCCATGCTGAGCCGGGTGTCATTGGCCCAGTGGGGATGTCCATGCTGCGCCCCAGTGTGCTGTCCATGCTGTGAGCCCAGTGTGGATGTCCCGTGCGGCAAGCGAGGCAGGATGGATCCGTGGAGTTCTCAAGCCATCCTGGTCTACATAGTGAGTCCAGCCAGCTGGGTTACAGGAGACCTGTCTCAAAAGACCAAAAAAAAAAAAAGAAGGGCGATAAGAGAATTTATATGAAGCCAGCTGATGTATATTGCTATGGTATAAGCACATCTCCTTTGTACAAATAGCTTCAAAATAAATTTCTTTGCTGCAGAGATCATCGACTACTTATATGAGACTAGTCTGCCTTTGCTTAGAGAAAAATTGAACAAGAAGATGAAGAAAAAAGACACCCAGATACAGACGCCCTCCGCTCTTAAGCAGGACTTCCTACTCAAAGACATCTTCTATTGTGACGATGACAGCGAGGGAGAGGACACGGAGGAGCACGGCTGAGCATGGTCAGCAGTTCCTGTCCTGGGGTCACGGCTCAGTTAGATTTACCCTTGTGTAGTAGATGGCTTTCCAGCACTTTGACAACTACTTCAGATACTCAGTTCAGAAAGGAAAAAGGCTTATTTGGGCTCTGGAGCTCGATTCCACAATCCGTTGTTTTCGCTGCAAACCTGTGGGGAGGCAGCCCATCCTGGCTAGAAGATGTGACTATAAGTTGCTCAGCATCCAGCCAGGAAGCACCCCCCGATCAGTGGCTCCCACAGTCCCCCTCAATCCCCCGCCCACACCCCCCCCCCCCCCCCCCCCCCCCCGTGATCTAAAGAATACCCAGTAGGCCCCGCCATCTCCCACTGCACTGCACTGGGGACTCAGCCTTCCACACGTGGGCCCTTGGGGAACCTTCCATGGCCAAACTGGAAGTTGGGAAAGCTCTTTAGCACTGAGGTCTGTTAAAGGTTCTGCACTGGCCAGAAAAGCATTCAAAACCTGTTGGTAGGGGCTGGGGCATTGACTTCGTGGGGAAGTGCTCCCCTCACAAGCCTGAGGACCCAGGTTGGATCCCTGGCACTCACAGGAAAGCTGGGCACGGTGACTGTAGTCCTAGTTCTTGGCAGGAGAACACTTGGGGCTTGCTGGCCACCCGACGCAGTCCATCTTACAGTAAAAGACCTTATCTCAAAATTCAGAGTGAGGATACTGGAGAGGCATTTGCTACTCTTGCAGAGGACCCAGGTTCAGTTCCCAGTACCCACATGGTAGCTAACAACCATCCATAAGTCTAGTTCCAGAAGGAATCCGATGCCTTCTGGCTTCTCCGGGCATTGTACCTGCGTGATGTGCATACAAATCTGCAGAACACTGATATACATAAAATAAAAACAAATCAATGTAAAAACAAAAATAGGTGGATGGAATCACTCCTGAGTTATGATGTCAGAGACTGACTTCTGCCTCCATGTGCACACACATGCACACATCCACACCCACACATCTTCCGCCTCATGTTCACACATGTCCACATGCACACACATGTCCTCTGCCTCCATGTGCACACGCATGCACACATCCACACCCACACATCTTCCACCTCATGTTCACACATGTCCACATGCACACACGTCCTCTGCCTCCATGTGCACATGCATGCACACACATGTCCTCTGCCTCCATGTGCACACACACATGCATGCACACAATTTTAAAAGTAGCAGAATTCATATTTACATGTTCGGTTGTGGAAACATGAGCATATGAATTAATATTTCCGTACCATAATATTGAAAATAATTAGACTAATGATCCCACAGAGCCCAAGCAGCCCAAGTCTGTCAGTTGGAGCAGGTGGAGTCACACCTGTGAACATTTTTGCTGCTTCTAGTGTTTGCACACTCAGTAAAAAGACAAGAAAGCCAACCCTGTGAGCCACGTGCTTGTCTTTGAGAAGGCCACTGGTGGCTGAAGGTCACACTTCGCATGTGCCAAGTCCTCCCCGGCTAGTTTCTGAGTAGACATGCTTTTCATTTCAGCTGGAACTCTCGAGTTCTTTCTGGAAGGACTGACTGTGAGGCTTGGAAGAGGCTGTCATGCTGACAGCCTGGATTTAACCTGGATTCTCAGGACAGATTAAAAAGTAGGCTCTTCTGCTGGGCGTGGTGGCGCACGCCTTTAATCCTAGCACTTGGGAGGCAGAGGCAGGCGGATCTTTGTGAGTTCAAGGCCAGCCTGGTACAGTGATTCCAGACACGTGGGGCCCCATACCAGCGACTCACTTCAGATCGTCTGAAAACAGACCAAAAAAAAAAAAGAAAAAAAAAAAAAGTTAGCTCTGCTGGCAGTAGGAAAGCAAACATCGTGTAGATATTATCAGAGCATTACCATGCTACTGCGCTAGGCAACCCAAAACTAATACAAACTTTCACTGTTAGAATACCTTTTACATCCCAGCACTTCGGAGCAGAGGCAGAGTCGAAGAGTCAGGCACAACCTGACGTCACATCGTGAGCAAACCCGTCGTAGTCTGTTTCTGTCCACACACTCACACACACTCTTCTCTCTTTCTCTCCCGCTCGCCTCTCTCTCTCTCTCTCTCTCCGTGAGTGTGTAATGGCTCTTGCCAGCAGCATTCCTCTCGGTAGTATAAGTCACTCTTGCACCTGTGCAAATACCCCCACCCCACCCCGTGTGCCTCCAGCTGCTCTGCAACCCCAGATGGCCCGTCTCTGTTCCCGGCAATGGCTGTGTTCTGTGCCTGCCTGCTCTCTTCTAGTTCTCAGACCATAGCGGTGTATCCATCCAACACGGTTGCCTGACACACAGGATATACCGTGACTGTCAAGTAGAACGAGTGGGACTAGTGAGATCACAAAACTTAAGCCTCACCAGACCGCTCCAGCACTGGAAGAAGGCACTGGGTAAGTGAGTGCTATCAGTGCACACCAAGTATTACGAAGGTCACCTCGCCTGCGTTAGCTAGTTCGGTCACCTCCGCGTTAGCTAGTCAGGCACCTCGCCGGCGTACAGTGAGACCTTTCAGAGTTGACTACCGCGCCTAGTACCTTTCAGCGCGACGTTGTTATTCTGCAGAGCTATCATCCCTGCCGTCCCAGCGTAGATAGTTCAGGTTCACCTCCCTGCGTAGCTAGTTCAGCACTCGCCTGCGACGAGTTAGGTCACCGCCTGTACAGTGTTCTAACCGGTCACCGGCCTAGACGCAAGCACTATGAGTCAAGTGACCTCCGAACTCGTAAGCTAAACTTTCATGGTCCACCACTACACCTTTGCGTTAGGCAGTTCTATGTTCAACCCCTCGCGTCGCGTAGCTACTGGCCAACAACGCCGCGTAGAGTTCAGTACACCTACGCAGCTAGTTCAGGTCACCTCGCCTACGCAGCTAGTTCAGGTCACCTCGCCTGCGTAGCTAGTTCAGGTCACCTCGCCTGCGTAGCTAGTTAAGGTCACCTCGCCTGCGTAGTTAGTTCAGGTCACCTCGCCTACGCAGCTAGTTCAGGTCACCTCGCCTACGTAGCTAGTTCAGGTCACCTCGCCTACGCAGCTCATTCCAGGACAGCCGGGGCCACAGAAGACCCTGTGTCTCCAACCAACCAACCAAAAGATTCAGTAAGTGAAGATTGCCTTAGGAAGCGTTTGTCCTTACTCCGCCCCATCTCCAAGCTGACACTGAATTGTTCCTTTTAGACACATCAAAGCCTGAAGGGCACATACTCTACCAGTGGTTCACATCTAGGAATTTATCCAAAAATAAACTAATATATAAATGTCACTTTTGTAATAGACAAGAAAAAATGTAAATATTCCATAATAGGAAGTCTGTTAAGTTATGGTATGGTCCTAAAATGGATTATGATATGTTAAAATGTCTAACAATAATATAGTTGATTAATATGAAAAGATATTTTTCCCTGAAATACTTAGAGGAATATATTTTTTTCTCAACTTTGTAAAAATGAAAAATAAAAGAAATTGGTTGCTTATGTAGATGTATTTGAAATGACTTCAAAGTATGGGCAGTGGTCTCTGAACAGTTCATATACTACAGTGCCTCTTGTAACTGCCCAAGGAACCATGGAACTCAGAGCCTATACTCAAAGGACCACAAGGGTTTGGAGCAGATGGAGATGACTCAGGGACAGCTTCCCAACCTAACATCTAGGCTTCTGCTGTTAGGTCAGGCTGGGGCAAAAAGCCAAGATGGTGTAGACCGGAAAGACCCTCCTTTCTTTTTCTGTCAGGCCAGATTCCCATGAGACCTCTGGACCTGAGACTCACCTCCAGATCTGAGCCTCTGACCTGGTTTAATTTGCCAGATTCCAACAGGTTCCCATCTCCCCTCCTCCCTATAAAAGCCTCTCCCGGCCTCTCAGGAAGACCTGCCCTCAGGATGGCCGCCCTCAGGATGGCCGTCCTCAGGATGGCCTGTCGTCAGGATGGCCTGTCCTCAAGATGGCTGCCCTCAGGATGCCTGTCCTCAGGATGGCTGTCCTCAGGATGGCCTGTCCTCAGGATGGCCTGCCCTCAGGATGCCTGTCCTCAGGATGGCCTGTCCTCAGGATGGCCTGTCCTCAGGATGGCTGTCCTCAGGATGGCCTGTCCTCAGGATGGCTGCCCTCAGGATGGCCTGTTCTCAGGATGGCCTGTCCTCAGGATGGCCGCCCTCAGGATGGCCGCCCTCAGGATGGCCGCCCTCAGGATGGCCGTCCTCAGGATGCCTGTCCTCAGGATGCCTGTCCTCAGGATGGCCTGTCCTCAGGATGGCCTGTCCTCAGGATGCCTGTCCTCAGCATGGCTGTCCTCAGGATGGCTGTCCTCAGGATGGCTGTTGTGGGGAGCGGGTGTGGCGACAGTCCCAAGAAGGCACCCAAGACTTTAGCCAAGTTTTATGACTAACACCTGAGTCTTATGATTAACACCTGATTCCCTCCTACCTCAAAGTAAAGCCACGCTCACTGTTTGAGCTGTGCAGGTGCACCCTGTATACAAGATCAGGCCAGATGATACCAATAGACTGAGGCCACGCAACCTGGGCTGGGAAGGTGGATAAATAGAGGGACTTTCTAGATAGAGGGACTCTCTCTCCTTTCTAGTCTTAGGAGAGAAGCTTGCTTGCCTGAGGAAGGAGAAGGCTTGGAGAAGGGAGAAGGCTTAGAGGGAAAGACCTGAGGCTTAGAGGGAGAAGCTTGGAGAAGGAGAAAAGATGTGCCTGAATAAACCGTTCTGACAAGACCTGCCTGCCTGAATAAACCGCTTTGAGAAGAACGAGCGAGAGGTGCTTTGTTGCTGCGGCTTTATACAAGTGTTTCCTACAAGTGTGCAAGTGTTTCATACANTTTTTTTTTTTTTTGAGTGTGTGTGTATGAGTGTACTGTCTGCATGTAAGTTGGTGCACCCATGTTGGGCAATGCCTGGGAGGTCAGAAGAGGGCGTCGGATTCCCCTGGAACTGGAGTCAAACACGATTCTTAGCTGCCATGTGGGTGCTGGGAATCGAACCCGGGTCCTCTGCAAGAGCAGTCGGCACTCTTAAAAGTCTGAGCCATCTCTCCAGCCCCGATTTTTTTTTAAACAATAAGTAATAAGTAGTGAATATAAGCATCCTTCTTGTAAAACCAATTTGCAAGCAGCTATGCCCAAACCCACACAGTCCAAAGCTCCCACCATCCAGCTGGGGGGGGGCTTGTATGTACAATAATGTTGATCAAATAAGAGTCCAGTCTATATTGCTGTAGTTTCACCATTCACCCCAATCGCAGCCCATATATTCTACCACGCCCCCTCTTCTACAGATTGTTCCCTAGGCTTAGAAAAGGGGCGGTCTTCATTTATTTTTTAATTCAGACTGATTCAGCCTTCTCTTAGCATCAGTTATACTTCTCGTCTGCCAGCATTGCTTGAGGGTTCCCCCAGCTCCTAAGTCCCCAGAGGTTGGCGTCTGGGTCCATTCTGTAGAGGCCATCTTAGCTTCTGCCCAGGAAGGACAGCCTGCCTTCTGCAGTGCTGCCCCCAGGAAAGCCGCAGGGGCCTCCCCTGTTGCAACCTTGACCCCAGTCACTGCTGCTCCTTCCGAGTGAGGGCGCACACTAAGCAGAGTGGCTGCACGGCCAGGAAGATAGAACTGGAGGAACCCAGGGGCTCAGCTCTAAAGCTGCGACCTGAGAGGTCAGGGCCCCAGGGGCAAGTCAAGGTCACAGGAGCAGGGAAAGGGTGACTAAAGCCATGAACGCCCCCCAGTGAGCTTGGGTGCTGTTTTGTTTTTATAACTTTCTTGCTTTTACTTCCTGTGACTTCATCCCCCAAAACCCATATAAATACTTACCTTTGCCAGTCACCCTCCTCCTCCCCCACCCAACTAACCACCTTCCTGTAGTACTAGTCAAGGGACTTGGAGGAAAAGGCAGGCAGAGTCCTGTTGTGTGACATCATTCCTGGGGAGACATGAGCAAAGAAGCACCTGCCCACCCCAACAGGGAGTCAACAAGAGACCAAGGAAGGACACCACCCAGTCTGACTTGGTGTTTTGTCTTGTCGGGGTTTCTTATGGGAGTAGGGGTGAGGGTGACCACAAGGGCAGAAATGACTGGCAGACGGCTACATCACCAAAGCCCTCCCAGCATGGGTGACGATGGCTCATGAAACTCAGACCAGAGCACTGACATCCTGCAGGCAGCTCAGCAGGCCCTGTTGGTCTGAGCTTATTCCTGGAAGCTTGGCTTCTCTGAGAGTCTCTGCAGTCTTGGGGAGGGAAAGGGCCAGGTGAAACCTGCTCAGTTCCAGGCACTTCCTGAGCTTGAGCTTCCCCTGTGGGATGACTTGTTTCATTCACCTCCTCTCAAAACATCCTATTTTGGGGGATGGAGAGATGGTTCAGTTGTACATACATAGATGTATACATACACATACTCATGAGTACATACATTCTTTATACATATATGAATACATGAAATTGGGAGGGAGATAGTAGGGAGATGCATATAGAGGAAGTGGAAATCCAAATATGTTCAAAATATATTGTACAAGGGGCTGGAGGCAGAGGACCTGGGTACAGTTCCCAGCACCCACGTGGCAGCTAACAACCATCTGTAACTCTAGTTCTGGGGATCTAATGCCCTCTTCTGAACTCTGTGGGCATTGCATAACATAAGTGCACTTATGTACATGCCGGCAATACACTCAAAAAAAACAATAATTAAATATATGTACAGTATGAAATTTGCAAACATTAAGTTTAAAAAAGGAAAAAAAGGTGCACCACTGCACCCAGCCTTTCATTAGTGATTTTAAAATAGATCCGTATTGCCGGGCATGGTGACTCACACCTTTAATCCCAGCACTCAGGAGGCAGAGGCCCTCGAATATCTGTAAATTCAAGGCCTCCCTGGTCTACATAACAACAAGTTCCAGACCAGCTGAGGAGACCCTGTCTCAAAAAGACAAAAAATAAGCCGGGCGTGGTGGTGCACGCCTTTAATCCTAGCACTTGGGAGGCAGAGGCAGGCAGATCTTTGTGAGTTCAAGGCCAGCCTGGTCTACAGAGTGAGTTCCAGGACAGCTGGGACTACAGGGAGACCCTGTCTCGAAAAAGACAAAAAAAAAAAAAAAAGACAAAAAATAAATGAAATAAAATCAGTATTAGTGATTATCAAATTATTCAGTCAGCACATTTTAATATATTATAAATTTAATTTGAATTGTATACAAACCCAAATACAGTGGATTGTGTTGGTGTCATCCAATATGTATTACAAAATGCCTTGGACAACAGTTGTAAGTTGTAGCACCCAAAAAAGATAAGCTATATTTAGTGAAATTTTTCTGCTAACAGAAAAATCTTAGCAGAAAAATGTTTTCTATTCTTTTTTAGAAGATATTTATTGTCAGGTCTGAGTTTCCCAGAATTCCAAGGGACACAAAACGTCCACTTCCTCTAGAGGCGGTCAATCTTCAGACCTCTTCCCCTGTACCTGAGGTCCCGCCCCCATAACTATAAAAGGGTGTGCCTTAGTCACCATCTTGCTACTGCCGCTACCCCACCTCATACCAACCTGTAGTCAGCCCTGGCAATTCCTGAAGCAAATATTCCCAGGGTGACTAAGCCTCGTGTGCCTGTCTTTTATCGGGGTTTGTGCCGTTATAATCTAACATTTATATTTTATTTTATGTATATGAGTGTATTGCTTGCATGTGTGTAAGTGCACTCGTGTTGTGCAATGCCTGCAGAGGCCAGAAGAGGGCGTGGGATACCCTGGAGGGAAGCATCACCTTCACCTTGAGGCAATTGGGTTGCTCAGTTAATGAAGATTTTGTGACAACCTCAGCATAGGGACAACAAGGGCGGAGGAGGAAACCTCAGCCACTCAGGAGGAAGTGAAGAGTCAAAACGAGCAGGGTGGCCAAGCCTGGCTCAGTGCCCACCTCCCCAGAAACGAGAGCAACCGCAGATGTTTTTATGTGGCCTCACCTGATCACTCGTGCCCCTGCACCTTCCTCCCCTGTCCCATTTCAGTAGTGGGCTTCTTGGCAGCTTGTCAACAGCCTCCCAGGAAGCCCACAGGGGCCCAGGATTCAATTGTGATCAGCCGAAACACCTGGATGGCGCAGCACCACCTTCTGTTCATGGACCTCAGCCATGGCCACCTCCAGACCCCAAAGCCCAAGAGCCTCAAGTGCTGTACCTTTGGCTGGAAGCAGGGTGATATGGGTACCATGTCCCATGCATTCCTGAAATACCACCTTCTCTCTTCAGTCCACCCATTGAGTCCCTCTGCCCAGTCTGGCTCACCCTGCTGTTAGTGACCTGCTACCATGGTCACTCCTTTCTGAACACGTCTTAGTGTCCTCCCCTGTGGCCCTTCAACTGTTTCAGGGCCGCAGCCCCCGGTGAGCCCTTCCTCGAGCCTGCATAGGAATCGACACCGGAAGCTGCTGCTCCACCGGACATTGTCAAAGACTCCACTGTGATTCTAGACAGCCTGCCTCTGCCGCTGCCGCTGCCTCTGCCGATGCCTCTGCCGCCGCTTCACATACCCATCCCTCCTGTGCCTTGGGAAAGTGGAAGCCATTTTCCTTCAAGGACCATACCTGTCTCCATCCACAACAGAGCAGACAGATCTCAACACCTGAGCCTATAGGCCACACACCCCCACTATCTCAGATTAGATTCTGGAGGAAAAGAATGACCACTTGCCCACCCGTCTCCCCATTCACACCTATCTCAGAACACAGCCTCTAGCCTAGATATCTGGCTCCTTAGCCCCCTGCAGAAGACATAGAGGCCTTGCAGAAGATACCCGGTCTCCTGTCACAACTCCTTGCCTTTCCTCCCCAGATTCCCAGAGGAAACAAGAAACCACCCAGAAAGCCACCCAAGCACAACCCACCTCTTAGGTCCTACCCTATAAATTTCAGAATTCCCAAACCCCAGTGCACAACTTCCATTCCTAACAGAAAGCAGAAAGGTTGCTTGCCTTTTGTAGCTGATAAAGCCACATTTGCAGCTTGCATTTGGTTTCTTGTATTTGTCCTTCTGGTGTGTGTGTGTGTTTCTTTTTGAGACAGGGTCTCCCCGTAGCCCCAGCTGGCCTGAAACTTGCTATGTAGACCAGGCCTTGAACTCAGAGATGCTCCTGGCTAGGCTTCTACTTTATTCTCCCTTGGTCTTTTCATCCCAAATTCTAATAGATCCCTCCCCAAACTGTTAATCTTCTAGACCGTTTTCTTCCTCTAAATAGGCTGTCTGTATCCATGACGTCTATACGGAGTCACACTCCTCCACCTCGCTTTCCCTGTGTCTCACTTGGGACTCCTTGAATTGTTCCCACACCCTGTGAAGAGCACTGGATACTAATGGTCAGCCCCAATTCATCTGCCCACTTGCCGTCTCTACTAAGAATCTTTCTTTTTTTCTCTCATTCTTTATTTTGCATATCCATGAGTTTGCATGTGCACACATGTTATGCCGTTGCCCAGGAGTCAGAGGACAACCCTCTGTCATGTGGTCTCTGGAGATGGAACTGTGTTCTTTAGGCATGGTGGCAGGTGCCATCTCAGGTTTAACACTACAGCGTCCTGGTCACACTCACCACTCTCCGCCTGTCCCCTGCCCAGGTCTCCTCATTTTTGCCAGTGATACAGTTCCGTAGCATTAGGTTGCTGGTGGACTCCTAAAATGTCAGTAAAACGGCCAATATTCTAAAATAGCG
This sequence comes from Rhizomys pruinosus, assembly GCA_009823505.1. Lineage (NCBI taxonomy): Eukaryota > Metazoa > Chordata > Mammalia > Rodentia > Spalacidae > Rhizomys > Rhizomys pruinosus. The sequence continues at coordinate 4,523,995 of VZQC01013594.1, forward strand.
AGTCTCACCTTAACCCTGGGCAGGTTGCTCTGCCTGTCAGAGAGACCAATTAAGCCACCCAGCCTACATCATGGAAAGTTCCCAAGCCCCTAGCTGCCTATGAAGGCCGCCTACTTCTGCTGCTGGCTGCTGCTCTTTTCTGATCCCAGCAAGAGTAACCCAGTATCTATTCCCCAATAAACTGCCATCCCCCAAAGCGTTGTCTTGGTCGATGGTCTTTTTTTTTTTTTTTTTTTTTTGGTCTTTTCACAGACAGGGTCTGCCTGTAGCCCCAGCTTGTCCTGGGAACTCACTCTGTAGCCGGCTGGCCTTGAAACTCACAAAGATCCGCTCTGCCTCTGCTCCAAGTCTAGGATTAAGGCTGTAGCACGCCAACACCACGCCCGGCTTTGGTCGATGGTCTTTGCTGCACCCTCTATTCATACAGCTAGTTGTTCAAGTTAGAAGCCTAAATGTCATTCTCCTCTGATACCTCTTATGATATGATACCTCTTATGGTATGATGGCCAACAACCATCCTAACTCTTTCGGGGATCCCAACACCCTTTCTGACTCCTTGGACACTGCTTCGAAGGTAACATCATAAATGCAGGCAATATTATATATATATATATTATATATATATATATATATAAAAGATAAAAAAAAAATTTTTTTTTGACTTTTTCCGAGAACAGGGTCTCCCTGTAGCCCAGGCTGTCCTGGAACTCACTCTGTAGACGCAGCTGGCCTTGAACTCACGAAGATCCGCGGCTGCCTCTGCCGTCCAAGTGCTAGAATTAAAGAAAGACATTATCTTTTTTTTTTTAAAAAAAAAATATTTAAAAAGCTAGCTAAACCTGCACCTGCAAGAGCTGCAGCAAGCAGCACCCTTCCTGCTTCACCTTTCTGCAGTGATTTCCCTCAAGGATGGTCTGTGACCTGGACATTTAAGCAGGTCAAGTGAATCCCTTTCCTCTCCTGAGTGGTTTTGGGTCATACTGTTGTTGGTTTTTTTTTTTTTTTTTTTTTTTTTGGTCTTTTGAGACGGTCTCCCTGGATTGTCCTCTGCAAGAGTAGTGAATTACTCTTCACTGCTGAAGCCATCTCTCCAGCCCCACTTAGCTAGCTTTTTTTTTTTTATTTATTTATCTTATTTTTATTTTGTGTAGAATTTATGTCTGATGAGGTTTGTGCACCCGGTGCCGTGCAATGCTGCGGAGGTCAGGAGAGGGCGCGGATTCCCCTGGAACTGAGTTCTGGAATTGGAGTTACAGACGGTTTCTCAGCCGCCATTGTTTGGGTGCCGGGGAGTCAAAACCCGGGTCCTCCTCGCGCAGTCGGCACTTCTTAGGGACCACTAGGCATCTTCTCCTTAGCTAGCTTTTTTTTTTTTTTTTTTTTTTTGGTCTTTTCTAGACAGGGTTTCCCTGTAGCCCCAGCTATCCTGGAACTCACTCTGTAGACCAGGCTGGCCTTGAACTCACAAAGATCCACCTGCTTCTGCCTCCCAAGTGCTTAGCTAGCTTTTTTACATAGCCCTGGACCAACTGCCTAAGGATGGGGCCGCCCACAGTGGGCTGGGCCCATCGATTAGCTATTCAGATGATCCTCCACAGACCTGGCACAACCCCAATCTGGCCTAGAAAATATCTCAGTGAGACTTTTCTCAGGTGACTCTGAGCTGTGTGGAACTGACAAAACCAGGGAGGACAATCGCCCTCCCCCAATTTACAAGGCTGGCTCTTTAATTCCTTTCTACTCAAATGTAGATCCTCAGGGAGGAGCATTTCCTGGCCTCATTGTGAAGTTCACCCCATGACTTCACGTTCTGCTTCCTTTTATGTTCAGCGGATTTTTCTGTGTCCTATTTCCTTTTTTTTTTTCTTTGTCTCTTTGAGACAGGGTCTCCCCGTAGCCCCAGCTGAACTGGAATTTACTATGGAGACCAGGCTGGCCTTGAACTCACAGAGATTCACCTGCCTCTGCCTCCCAAATGCTGGGATTAAAGGCGTGCACCACACCTGGCCCTATTTCCTACCTGTTTTTGTTCACTCATTTGCAGTGGGGCTCTCTCCAGGCAGAGGCTGGGTTAAAAAGGCTGATGCCTTGGCCGAATGGATGAACGAAAGGGAACAGCGGATGAAAGCGGGTCAACAGACAATGAACAGAATAATCACAATCATGATGAATACTGCACAGAGTTATAGGTAGGGTAATTTTTACAGGGCAGGGGAAATGGGTGACTGGCAATTGTTTTTACAGATAAGACCCCTATAAACATCTGAAGTACCCAAAATTAATTTTTAGGCAACATACTGATGGGCCAGTCAGTCAGTCCCATGTGATCACATAAAGAAATGTGTCCCTTGCCAAATGGAGACATCAGTTCCACAATCTACCTTCCTGGAATGAGAGCCAGCCACAGATCTCTGGAATGTCCTTGCTCTACAAGTCACCTGCCAACCCCCAACTCCCCAGAGCACCTGACCTCATCAACAGGAAGTGTTGTAGACTGTAGAAGTGGAGGCCCTAAGGGTCAGGGCCAGGACCTAGCACAGAGGCTGGAGCTGCTTCCCACGTGACAGAATCCAAGTTAACCAAGGTGTGTGCACATGGCAGTGGTAGGCTGACTGATAGTCATGCTATCTTTCTAGAAAACTGGCGATGGGCAGTGTCTCAGGGAGACAGCAATGGAAGGCTGGGGCCCCTCCTCAATTCCCTAGCTGTAATGTGCTGTCACTTCCTCAAGATAGTCTTGTCTCTTGTTTGCCCACATAGGGCTCCTAGTGTTATTGCATAATAGACCAGGGTATGCTTGAAATAGAGGATTATTGAGATGGAGGATTATAAAAACTCAGGGATAGTGTTCTCAGATGCCAATGTGCCATTTTTCCTTAGTCATTCTAGGAATGATTGGTTTGCTTGCTTCACATGTTTCCCCTTGATTGGTAACTTTAACTGTGGTGTTAAATTCTGATTGGCTGTTGTACTTGATTGGTAACTTTAATTGTGATGCTAAACTCTGGCTATTGTACTTATAAATTACCCTGTAACCTGCACCTTGTGGCCACACTCCTCCCTATTTGAGTGTTGGCCCAGCGCTGTAATTAAGTTAAACCCTCCTTCAAAACTCCATGTGGTTAAGTGAGTGGTCTCTCCACTGCAATTTTACAACAAATTGAGGGGGATCCCCAGATCCTAACATAACATGCTGACCTCTGGTGACATGAAACCTTGTCTCAAAACAAATCCCAAAAGATTGTTGAGGCTCCTGCTAGGCAACAAGGTCCAGGCAGGAGGCTCTTGAGTGCAAGGACAGCCTGGGCTACACAGTGAAACTTTCATTTAAAAATAAAGCCGGGCACTGACTTAAACAGTGAACTTCTGCTCAAAACAGTCAACTTCCTCATGGAGAATATTGAGAAAGGCTGAGAAAGAGATAAAAAGCATGTTTGGCGGAATGCATGAGCTCTGGCGGGGTGGGGGAAAGGGCGGGAACACGGGTCTAGATTTGTTAAAAAAATAAAAATAAATTTATGTGGAAAAAAAAATAAAATAAAGCCGGGCGTGGTGGCGCACGCTTTAATCCTAGCACTCGGGAGGCAGAAGCAGGCAGATCTTTGTGAGTTCAAGGCCAGCCTGGTCTACAGAGTGAGTCAGCTGGGGCTACAGGGAGACCCTGTCTGGAAAAGACAAAAAATGATGATGATAATAATAATAATAAAATAAATTACCCCAGCGTGGTGGCAGATGTTTGCAATATCAGCACTGAAGACCCTGAGGCAGGAGGATCAGGAGTTCAAGGTCATCCTGGGCTACATATCGTATTCAAGGCCAGTCTCAGCTATAAGACACCCTGTCTCAAACAATATCAACAATGAAATGATTGGAGATCATGAGAAACCACAGAAGTATGAGTGTATTGCCTGCACGTGTGCAAGTGTACCTGTGCCCTGCAGTGTCTGAGGAGGTCGGGTGAAGTCTTCCCGCTAAGCCGTCTCTCCAGCCCCTGTTATANGTGATGCTAAACTCTGGCTATTGTACTTAACTTAAATTATACCTGTAACCTGCAACCTTTGTGGCCAACACTCCTCCCTAATTTGATTGTTGGGCCCAGCGCATTTCTGTACATTTAAGTTAAACCCATCCTTCAAAACTCCATGTCGGTTAAAGTTGAAGTGGTCTCTTCCACTAGCAATTTACAACAAATGTGAGGGATATCCCCAGATCCAACCAATAACATGCTGACCTCGGTGACATGAAAACTTGTCCTCAAAACAATCCCCAAAAGATTGTTTGGGCGCTCCTGCTAGGCACAGGATCTCCAGGCAGAGAGGCTCTTGAGTGCCAAGGACAGGCCATCCGGGCTTACACAGATGAAACCTTTCATTTTTAAAAATGAAAAAAAAAAAAAAAAAAAAAAAACAGTGAACTTCTGCTCAAACCAGTCCACTTCCCCATGGGAGAATATATGACGACAAGGACTCTGAGAAAGAAATGAAAAGATTGTTAGGCAGAATGCATGAGCTCTGGAAGGGGTGGGGGCGGGTCATGAGGGGGACACGGGTCATAGATTTTGTTAAAAAAATATTAAAAATAAAAAAATTTAATGTGGAAAAAAAAAAAAATAAAATAAAGCCGGGCGTGGGTGGCGCACGCCTTTAATTCCTAGCCACTCGGGGAGGCAGAAGCAGGCAGGATCTTTGTGAGTTCAAGGCCAGCCTTTGAGCGTGCTCCAAACCAGCTGGGACTAAAAAAAAAAAGGGAGACCCTGTCTTGGAAAAGACAAAAAAATGATTGATGATTAAATAATAACTAAATAAAATAAATTACCCCAGCGTGGTGGCAGATGTTTGCAATATCAGCACTGAAGACCCTGAGGCAGGAGGATCAGGAGTTCAAGGTCATCACTGGGTACATATCGTATTCAAGGCCAGTCTCAGCTATAAGAAGACCCTGCTCAACAATATCACACAAGTGAAATGATTGGAGGATTCGTGGAGAAATCCACAGAAGTATGGGCTGTATCTGGCCTGGCACGTGTGCAAGTGTACCTGTGCCCTGGCCAGGTGTTCTGAGGAGTCGGAGTGGAAGTCTTCCCGCATAAGCCGTCCTCTCAAGCCCGCTGTTATTACTTAGTTTTTTATTTTATTGCGTTATGAATGATGCTTTATCCCTGTATGTATGTAAGATTTCACTCTGTGCGTTTGCAGGTGCCAGAGAGGGCAGCAGGAGGATATGTTATGACTATCCTAGAACTGTAGTTACGGCATGGGTTTTTTTTTTTTTCATCATAACAATTCGTATTTTTATATTTTTTTAACAAATCTAAACCAGTGTTCCCGCCCATTCCCCCGCCACCACGAGGGCTCATGCATTCTGCCAAACATTGTTTTCATCTCTCTTTCTCATCTTTCTCAATTATTCTCCATGAGGAAAGTGACTGTTCTTGAGCAGACAGAAGTTCACTGTTTCAGTCAGTTCTTTGATGCAGTCCTTTTTGTTGTTGTTTCCAATATGCATTCCGCCCAACTGCTTTGAAAAAGCTCAGGGCCCCCTACACAAGAAATACTTACCAACTAGTTAATATATTTCTGGGACTGCGTTACTTTACTCAGTCTTGATGGCCTCTAGCTCCAGCCATTTTCCTGCAAAGCGGTGATGTCATCTTCTTTACTGCTGCAAATAAAACGTCCACATTGTGTAGAATGTACCACATTTTCTATATTTCCACTCGTCAGATTGAGGGGCATTTGGTCGTGGTTTCCAGCTCCTTTATTGTGGAAAAGCTGGCAATAACATGGCCGTGCATGTATCTCTGTGGTGCGATGAGTCTTTGAGGGTACATACCTAAGGAGTGGTAGGGCTGGGTCGGGTAGCAAGTTCATTCAAAGTCTTTCCCAAGAGGTTTCTCACACTGCTTTCCATAGTGGTCCTGTTACGAGTTTACATTCCTACCAGCAGGGCATGAAGGTTGTTTCCCTTTCCCCACAACCCTCTCCAGCACTTAGTAATCCATTTGTTTTCTTTGATCCTTGCCATTCCTATCGGGAGTAAGAGATGATATCTTAAAGTGGTTTTGACTTGCATTCCTTAATGATTAGTAATGATGAACACTTCTTTGAGGTGCTTTTTCTCAGCCATCTTTTTCTCCTCACTTGTGAAGTCTCTGTTTCGTTCTTTGCTCCATCTATTGAGTTGGGTCATTTGTTTTCCTTTTCCTTTTGTTTTTGAGTAGTTTATATATATTCTGGAAATCAATTGCTTTGTCAGAAATGTATCGCAGGTGAAGGTTTCCTCCCACTTCTGTGGGATTTTCTCTTCACCTTCCTTTGATTGTTTCCTTTTTTTTGATGTACAGAAGGTTTTGAGTTTGATGACGTCCAATTTGTCATTGTTTGACCTTATTGTTTGTGCAGTTGCTTTCTGATTTATGAATTCTTTTCCTCAGCCTATGTCTTGTAGTCTACTGCCAACCTTTTTTTCTATTGCCTTCAGAGTTTGGGGTTTCACGTTGGTCTTTGATCCTCTGGAGTTCACTTTTGTACAGGGCGAGAGGTAGGGGTTTAATTTCATTCTTCTACAAGTGGTGATCCAGTTTTGCCAACACCACTTGCTGAAGATGCTGTCTTTTCTCCATTGTGGCTTCTTGGCCCCCTTGTCAAATATAAGATGGCTGAAATTGTATGTGCTCAGGTTTGGATCTTCGGTTTTGTTCCATTGGTCAACAGGTCTGTTTTTGTGCCGGTACCAGGCTGTTTTTATGACTATAGCCCTGTAGTATAGTTTGAAGTCTGGTACGGATGGTTGTTAACCACCATGTGGGTTCTGGGAACCAAATCCAGGTCCTCTTCCAGAGCAGCCAGTCCTCTTGGCCACTGAGTCACTGCTTGAGCCCCACATTCAGCGTACTCTTTGATAGGTAAAATCTGCTACATTTTCTGGGTTTTTTTATGTCTTGTATGTTTTTGGCTCAATTCTTCCATGACTGTCATCATTTCTTTTATTGTTATTACTTAAAAATCTTCATTTTATTCTGCTTTCTGACTCTGCTTGTTCTTTCAACACTTTCACCACAATTTTCCACTCCTCAATAAGTAAAGCCTGCTTGATCCTGTCCCGAACACATGTAGCACACATAGAACCAACATAGGCCCTGCTGACGTGGGTTTTTTTGTCTGTTTATTTTGGACAATCTCATAAGGACTTTAGGTCTCACAGCATGAACCCCTTGAAGTCTTCCTGGGCATATACCACATGCAGATTTTGGCACCTTCCCAACTTTCTTGGTATAAAAGTAAAAAATCCTGTTACCAGAGGTTTGGGACAGCCTAGTTTTGTTGGAGCCTGTTGAAAGGCTTTTTCCTGATGCAAAACAGGCCAGATCAAACCAGATTAACAAAATATTTTCATATGAACAATTTCATATTAACAAAATATGAAAATATTTTGTTAATAACACCATTCCCAGGAAGTGATTCATCATTTCTGATAAAGGGGTGTTATTCTAGAATACCATTTTAATTCCCTTATTTCTTTCATTGTACACTTTTGATATTTTTTTAACTTTTTTTAAATTTTATTTATTTTTGTATGTGTATGAATGTACTGTCTGCATGTAGGTTTGTGCACCCGTGTCATGGAGGTTTATTAGGACACGCTCCCAGGCGGGTCCACTGGTCTCAGAGAGGGAGGCCAGGGGAGTCGCGCGCTCAGGCTGGGGATGAGGGCTTTTATAAGTTCTGGGGAGAGGAAGATGAGGTAATGATGGTGAGACAAAGCAGGTACTTGTAAGGACAAACCTGGTGTAGTGGGAGGGGACAAAGTGAGTCTTTAGTGTTCCTCATGAAGCTGGAATATAACCATATATGGTCTTAGGCTGTGTTCTCATCAGGAAGGGAAGTTGCATCAGCTGCCTGAGATGAGGGAGGCCTTTGACCAGAAGAGAAGGGTGGTAGGTGCCATCTTTAGATCTCCAAGCCCAGGCCCTGCCTAACAGCTGTGTTGTAGGAAAGCCTAGGACGGTATGTCAAACGCTGGACCATTCTGAGTGTCTCCAAACACCGTTCCCAGGAAGTGATTCATCATTTCTGATAAAGAGGTGTTATTCTAGAATACCATTTTAATTCCCTTATTTCTTTCATTGTACACTTTTGATAATTTTTTAACTTTTTTTAACTTTTATTTATTTTTGTATGTGTACGAATGTACTGTCTGCATGTAGGTTTGTGCACCCGTGTCGTGCAATGCCGCGGAGGTCAGAAGAGGGTCTCGGATTCCCTGGGAACTGGAGTTACAGACAGTTCTCAGCCACCATGTGGGTGCTGAGGATCGAACCCGGGTCCTCTGCAAGAGCAGTCGGTGCTCTTAACTACTAGGCCATCTCTCCAGCCCTTGATATTTTCTTAAATTACAATGCACATTTTTCTAATAATTCTTGGTTGGTACCACTTTAATTTGTTTTTTCAAATTTTTTTTTTTTTTTATGTGTATGAGTGTACTGTCTGCATGTAGGTTGGTGCACCCGTGTTGTTCAATGCCGCAGAGGTCAGAAGAGGGTGTCGGATT
>VZQC01013594.1:4550576-4605882 GCA_009823505.1 Rhizomys pruinosus
TTCTCTCTCTCTCTCTCTCTCTCTCTCTCTCTCTCTCTCTCTCTCTCTCTTGTCTTTTCAAGGCAGGGTTTTCCTATAGCCCCAGCTGTCCTGAAACTTGCTCTGTAGACCAGGCTGGCCTTGAACTCACAAAGATCTGCCTGCCTCTGCCTCCCAAGTGCAAGGATTAAAGGTGTGCAGCACCACGCCCAGCCACTAATTCTCTTAAAGCTTGTAATTTTTCTTTAGTTAGAGGTCACTGTGCCACCCAAATTGGAGTCTTAGTCATCCATTTTAGAGGCAGGGCATAATGTGAAACAGTGGCCTTTAAGATAAATTTTGATTATGTTCAATATTATAAGAGACAGTCTCCATTGAGATAGATCTCTTTGTGATAAACTGATAGCAATATCAGTAACAACAGGTTTTACAACAGCCATTTCTCCTCCGGGCCCTACCATTCCATTTCACATGTATACTGATAAATGTCTGACAAAGTTCCTACCCCAGTAAATGTTGCTGAGACCTTCTGAAGAAGCTAATCAGAGGGCCATCTGTTTTTAAAAACAACAGTCACATCATCTCCGGTATCTAATAATTGGTTCAATGATATATCATTAATTATGACTCTAATTTCAGGTCTAGTATCAGTAATAAAAGTTTGCCAAAAAGAAAAAAAAGCTGGGCGTGGTGGCACAGGCCTTTAATCCCAGCACTGGTGAGGCAGAGGCAGGTGGATCTCTATGAGTTTAAGGGCAGCCTGGTCTACATAGTGAGCTCCAGGCCAGCTGGGACTCAAGGGAGACTCTGTCTCAAAAATACCAAAAAAAAAAAAAAAATAATAATAATAATAAAAATCCAACATTGTGAAAAATGGCAATCTTATCAAAAGCAGTCTACTATGTATATGACATACTATGACTTACTGTGTAGACCAGGCTCCATCTCACAGAGATCCTCTTGCCTCTGCCTCCAGAGTGCTGGTATCAAAAGTGTGTGCCACTTTGCCCTGGTCCAAATAATATTTTTAATCTTATTTTATGTGTATGAGTATAGTGCCTGCGTGTATGTAAGTGTACCTATGTTGTACACTGCCCATGGAAGTCAGAAAAAGGCATCAGATTCCCCTGGAACTGGAGTTAAAGATGGTTGTTAGCTGCCATGTGGGTGCTGGGAACCCAACCCAGGTCCATGAAAAAGTAGCCAGTGCTCTTAACCACTGTTTTATCTCTTCAGTACCTCCAACTAATCTTTGACAGATACCAAAAATACATACTGAAGGGGCTGGGGAGAAGACTCAGCAGTTAAGAGCACTGGATGCACTTGGAGAGGATCCAGGTTCAGTGACCAGCACACACATGGAGGCTAACAACCATCAGTACCTCATTCTAGGGGATCCAACACCCTCTTCTGACCTCAACAGGAATTGTAGTGCACCAACACAGTGCACTTACATACATGCAGACAACACTTTTACACATAAAATGAAAAGATATTATTTAAAAATACATACTCATGCTGAGCATGGTGGCTAACACCTTTAATTCCAGTGTTCAAGAGGCAGAGGCAGGTAGATCTCTGAGTTCAAGGCCAGGCTGGTCTACGTAGTGATTTCCCAGACAGCTGGGGCTACAGGGAAACCCTGTCTCAAAAAGACCAAAAAGTAATAAAATAAAAGCCTTTGTCGACATGGTACTGGGAAGGTGGGCCATCTACATGTAGAACCACCAAACTGGATCCTTATAGGCCAAACTGGTCATAGGTGTTCATAGCCTGCAACTGGTGGCTAGTTCCCTGGAGGCATTACCAGCTATTCTGGGGTGTGTGTGTGTGTGTATCTGAGTCACGGCACCATTTTATATTAGGTTTGTGTTAGCTTGACCCCCAAATAAAAGGAAAACACCAGGCTTAGGCACTCTGGGAGAGTTTACTTCAGGAATAGTCAGAGCTTGGCTAGTTGATGGATCATGGCAGTGAGCAGCCAAAATGGAGTCTGTTCAGGCCCTTTTAGGTGTCTAGGGTGGGAAAGCAGATAAAGAGGAAGTTTGGTCAGTGATTGACAGTTCCTGGAGGGATCTGGAGGGATGGAAAGATTCCTGAGTACTCTGTGATTGCCTACTGTCTCACTGGCACCTGTGCACAGGGCCCCTTCTGGATTGTCAGCCATGAATGTCAGCCGAATTCCAGGTCTTCTGGAAACCCACTTAACGGTGAATGGAGAGCCAGGTATGGTGGTGCTCGCCTTTAATCACAGTACTCGGGAGGCAGAGGCAGGCAGATCTCTGTGAGTTCAAGGCCAGCTTGGTCCACATAGTGAGCTCCAGGCCAGTAAGGAGTAAAATGAGACCCTGTCTCAAAAAAACAAAACAAAACAAAACAAAAACATTCTCAGAAAATCCTAGTGCCACGAATCAGCTACCTCCCTATGAGTTGTTAGAAAGGAACACCTCCAAGACCCCCAAAAGAATGTAGATTATTACTACTGCTGTTGGTTACCCACTAGAAGTAGATGGTAAGCCTTATTTCTGGAGACTGAACACAATTTAGTTGCAGAACATGGAGAAATCAAGTTGGGACCGAACTGCCAACTTCCTCCCTGCCTGCTGATTGTCATAGTCTTGGAAGGTGCTATGAAGGCTGCTGGTGGAGAATTCTTGGTCCCACTCACCAGCGGACTCTGCCTGCTACAGGACACTACTGACCTGCCAGGCAAGATACACCCTCTAGTGCAGCAGTGGCATGGCTGTTTTAGGAGTAACCTCTTTTTCTTTCTTTCTTTCTTTCTTTCTTTCTTTCTTTCTTTCTTTCTTTCTTTCTTTCTTTNACTATTAACTTTTCTTTTTTTTTTTCCATAAATTTATGTCTTATATTTTCTTTAATACAAATCAGACCCCGTTCCCGCCCTTCCCCCACCCCCCAGAGCTCATGTATTCCGCCAAACATGTTTTCATCTCCTTTTCTCCAGCCTTTTCCCAATATTCTCCATGAGGAAGTGACTGTTTTGAGCAGAAGTTCAACTGCCTTTCAGTCATTAACTTTCCTTTTTTTTTTTTAATCTTTATTTTATTTCTGCTATGTGTATGAATGAACTGTTTTGCATGCCAAGTCTGTGCACCATGTGCGTGCAATGCACCGCGCGGAGCGTCAGTAAGAAGAGGGTCGCGATTCCCCTGGAACTGGAATCTCAGCCGCCATGTGGGTTTGAATTGGAGTTTCAGACATTCTCGGCCGCAATGTGGTTGCTGGGAATCAAAACCCGCAGTCCTCTTTAAGAGCGGTTGGCGCTCTTTAACCGCTAGCCACTCTCCAGCCCCTAACTTTTTTTTTTTTTTTTTTTTTTTTTTTCTTTTCCTTTTTCCTGATTTTTTCTTAATTACAAATATTGGAGCGTTCCATGGACTAGTGGATTCTTCTATGTGCCCTGCTTTCTGCTGTTCTTTCACTAATTCTCTCTCTCTCTCTCTCCTCTCTCTCTCTCTCCTCTCTCTCTCTCTGTCTTTTCAAGGCAGGCGTTTTCCTTATAGCCCCAGCTTCCTGAAACTTGCTCTGAATAGACCAGGCTGGCACTTGAACCACAAGATCTGCCTGCCTGCTGCCTCCCAAGTGCTAAGGATTAAAGGTGGGTGCAGCACCACGCCCCACACTAATTCTTTTAAAGCTTGTAATTTTTCTTTAGTTAGAGGTCACTGTGCCACCCAAATTGGAGTCTTAGTCATCCATTTTAGAGGCAGGGCATAATGTGAAACAGTGGCCTTTAAGATGAATTTTGATTATGTTCAATATTATAAGAGACAGTCTCCATTGAGATAGATCTCTTTGTGATAAACTGATAGCAATATCAGTAACAACAGGTTTTACAACAGCCATTTCTCCTCCGGGCCCTACCATTCCATTTCACATGTATACTGATAAATGTCTGACAAAGTTCCTACCCCAGTAAATGTTGCTGAGACCTTCTGAAGAAGCTAATCAGAGGGCCATCTGTTTTTAAAAACAACAGTCACATCATCTCCGGTATCTAATAATTGGTTCAATGATATATCATTAATTATGACTCTAATTTCAGGTCTAGTATCAGTAATAAAAGTTTGCCAAAAAGAGAAAAAGCTGTGGCGTGGTGGCTCACAGGCCTTTAATCCAGCACTGCGTGAGCAGAGCAGGGTGCGAATCTCTATGAGCTTAGCGGCAGCCTGCGTCTACATAGTGAGCCCTTCCAGGCCAGCTGGGATCTCAAGGGCAGACCCTGTCTCGAAAAATACAAGAAAAAAAAAAAAAGTGCCAAAATACCCCTTTTCCAGTACTTCCAAATCTAACCTTCCTTTTTTATAGTTTGTTTTTCCTCTTAGATAATCAATAGTAATTGAGCAATTTTCTGATAGCCTCCGATTGAACAGGAATTGGAGCACTTAACTTGACCATTATTTCTGTGTTTCTTTCTGCCCCAAAGGAGTTAGAAGACTCTTTTTAAATTTTTCTATTTCCTTATCACTCTCAGAATCACTTCTATTCTTTGTATTTGATTCTTGAGATTCTTACTGTAAGGGTTCCGGGCCAGAGCAATTAGATTTCGAAGAGACCAGACCCTCCATGGAATCATTCTCCTTGTTGATGGGCTCAACACACACGTTTCATTCCTTGTTTCCAAACTTTTAGTTTGAATGTGGCTCTCCCTGAGGGATGAAACCAGTAACAATGTTCATGAACTAACTGAAATTGATTTTCAAAACTTGACTGTTTCAACTTCACTCCTGAGGTTTTTTTTTTAATATTTTTTTTTTGCCAGGCATGGTGGCGCACGCCTTTAATCCTAGCACTCAGGAGGCAGAGGCAGGCAGATCTTTGTGAGTTCAAGGCCAGCCTGGTCTACAGAGTGAGTTCCAGGTCAGCTGGGTCTACAGGGAGACCCTGTCTTGAAAAGACAAAAAAAAAAAAGTTCAATAACTCATTTAAAGGTGCTCCATTTTAAATAGAGACAGTGGCTTTCAGATGTTGATTATAATGCCAATAATGTAAGGAATAAGTTAGATGACTAGGTAAAATTACTGGCATTTTTTTTTGAGAAAATACTGACATAAAAATCCATAGCAGGTATCTAAAAATGAGAACATGGGACTGAATATGTAGCTCAGTTAATAGAGTTCCTAGCATGTGTGATATCCTAGGTTTGATCCCTAGAACAGTATAAACTAGGCATAGGGTCACATGTCTCAAATCCTAGCACTTGGGAGGTGGAAGCAGAAGGAAAAGGAATTCAAGGTTATCCTCAGCTACATAACAAGTTTTGGAACAGCCTGGGCTACATTTGGTGACAGAAGCAGCATCCTGACAGCAGCCGTTCTGCAGTAGGCTGACTATGAAATTCTGCAGTCTGGTCTTCTCCAAGACCTTGGCACTATATTGGTCCCAGCAGTGCCAGCGCAGCAGGCGTTCTCGGGCCTTGATCTCAGCATTCAGGAGCCTGAGGAAGGTGGTGGCTGAGGTGAAGACCAGTGTAAGCTATATGCTGAGTTCCATCTCAGCCTGGGCTACAGTGTGAAACCCCTCCTCCAAATAATATAATTTTTATTTAAAAAATTTTTAAATTTTATTTATTTTTATGTGTATGAATGTACTGTCTGCATGTAGGTTTGTGCACTTGTGTCGTGCAATGCTGCGGAGGTCAGAAAAGGGTGTCGGATTTCCCCGGAACTGGAGTTAAAGACAGTTCTAAGCCACCATGTAGGTGCTGGGGATCGAACCTGGGTAGTCTGCAAGAGCAGTTGGCACTCTTAACCACTAGGCCATGTCTCCAGCCATTTTTAATTTTGTATTCACAAATTTTAATTTTTGTTGTATATGGTTTGGGCTGTACAACTCCTCTGAGTATACCTTAGGTCAGTTTTATTTATTTGGCTAAAAATAATATTTTTATTCTTTTTTTTTAAATTTCTGTATGTGTATGAATGTACTGTCTGCATGCAAGTTTGTGCACCCGTGTCGTGTGCAATGCCGCGGAGGACAGAAGAGGGTGTCGGATTCCCCTGGAACTGGAGTTCTCCTGGAATTGGAGTTTCAGACAGTTCTCGGCCGCCATGTGGGTGCTGGGGATCAAACCGGGTCCTCTGTAAGAGCGGTCGGCGCTCTTAACGGCTAGGCCATCTCTCCAGCTCAATATTTTTATTCTTATAAAATTTCATACATTTATACAATGTATGTTAATCACATCCACTCACTTCCTCCAACTCTTCCTAGTGGGAACTATCTCCTAGCTTCATATCCTGTTTTTAACATTTTTGTTTTATTGTTATCAATATCTCTTGAGTCCAATTGTTGTTCCCTATATATAGCGCACAAGTGTGTGGCCATTCCACTAGACATGAGCCACCTTTCAGTGATCACATCCCCAAAGGAAGTGACCCTCCCTCTCTCACCTGGCGTGCCTGCTAATAGCTCTGTCAAGGGTTGGGGCCTGGGGGTGTGTGGAATTTTGACTGGCTTCATCCTGTGGAGTTAACTACACTTCTGCTTTGAGTTGATGCATGCGCAGATGTCAACATTTCCCAGCTTCCAAAGTCCAGCGCTTGCATTCTTTCCACCCTCTCTTCCTCTCCTGGACCACTACCCACTTCAAAAAGAGGTTTCTCTCTCTCCCCAAAGTTGAGAGCAGCACGAATGTCTTCCCTGAGCTCGGGATTTCCACCACCCCAATTTGACTTTTTGAGATAAGGTCTCACTCTGTAGTCCACCTGGCCTTGAACTCACTCAAAATAGTCCCGGCTTGCTTGGAGCTCCTGGTGGTCCTACTGCCTTAGCCATCCAAGTGCTAGGTTAGAGGTTGTACCACCATAACCAGAATAGATCAATAATCTTTTAAAATCTTATTTATTTTTAAAATTAATGTGTATGTGCTTGCCAGAGTTCATGTGCACGATGTCAGAGGTTCGGTGCTCACAGAGGCCAAAAGAGGGCACTGGATCCCCTAGGACTGGAATTACAGATGTTTGTCAGCTGTCATGTTCAGTCTGGACAAGGAACCAGGGTCCTCTGCAAGAGCAGCATGCTCTTAACCACTGTACCATCTCTCCTGCCCCAGAGCAATAATCTTTAGTGTAAAAAGCAATTTGCAGAAATTACACACATTCACTGTAACTCCATATATGAAGTTAAAAATGTGAAACTTGAGCTGGAGAGATGGCTCAGTGGTTAAGAGCACTGGCTGTTTTGCAAAGGACTTGAGTTTGGTTCCCAGCACTCATGTGGCAGCTAATAACTCCAGTTCCAGGGGATCCAATGCCCTCTTCTCGCCTCCTCAGGCATGACATGGGTGCACTTATATGCATGCAGGCAAAATACTCATACATATAAAATAAAAATTAAAAAATTAAAAAAAGAAAAAATGCCTGGTGTGGTGGTTCATGCCTGTAACCCCAGCACTTGGGAGGCAGAGGCAGGTGCATCTCTATGAGTTCAAGGCCAGCCTGGTCTACAAAGAGAGTTCCAGGACAGCTGGGGCTGCAGGGAGACCCTGTTTCAAAAAAGAAAAAAAAAAAGAATATAAGCTTTTGCAATTTAGCCAAGTATGGTGGCACAGGCCTTAAAACCCAGCATTCAGGAGGCAGAAGCAGGTGGAGTTCTATGACTGTAAGGCCAGCCTGGTCTATATCCTGAGTTCCAGGACAGCTGGGGCTATGGGGAGACCCTGTCTCAAAAAGACCACAAATTAAAAAAAAATCTTGTGAAATTTAATATTTTTTATACATAAAAACAAGTATGGGAAGATTGTAACCAGCCACAGGTTTCAGAAACTGGATGAAATTATAAATTTGGGGGGGGGGTGCAGGAAAAATTTGCCTCTATAGCATTTTCATCCATCAAACAGTAAAAATTATGTTTTCTCATGGTGTTGTTATAATGACAAAGATACTTTCATAGAGAAAACATCTTCCACAAACTAAAAATCTTTTTGCTCATGATTTCATAAGAAGATAAAACATTTTTGTGCACCTTAAATCTCTTCTGGGTGTTCCTAGGCCCAAGTGACCCTGTAGTATGGACATGTCCGCCTGTTCAAAATTCAGTGTTTCTTAGCTGGGTGTGGTGGCATAGGCTTCTCTAATTCCAACAAGGGGAGGCAGAGGCAGGGAGATCTCTATAGGAAAGAGGCCAGCCCGGTCCATGTATTGAGTTTCAGGCCAGCTTAGGCAAAAGGGAGATCTCAAAAAGAGAGGGAAAGGGGAGATTATTTAATATTTTTTTCTTTCTTGGTCTTTTTGAGACAGGGTCTCCCTATTGCCCCAGCTGGCCTGGTGCTCACTATGTAGACCAGGCTGGCCTTAACTCTGAGAGATCCACTTGTCTCTGCCTACCAAGTTAAAGGCGAGTGCCACCATGCCTGGCTAAGAATTTGATGTATCTTTTTTTTTTTTAATTTTATTTATTTCTGTATGTGTATGAATGTACTGTCTGCATGCAAGTTTGTGTACCCGTGTCGTGCAGTGCCGCGGAGGTCAGAAGAGGGTGTCGGATTCCCCTGGAACTGGAGGTCTCCTGGAATTGGAGTTTCAGAGGGTTCTCGGCCGCCATGTGGGTGCTGGGGATCGAACCGGTCGGCGCTCTTAACCGCTAGGCCATCTCTCCAGCCCGAATTTGATGTATCTTATACTGTTCTTCCTCCCCCTCCATGTGATGGATTCTCCAAGAATGTGTGTCAAAATATTAATATCATCAGGAACACAGAAATTCAGGTGATTTCTGCCTGTTATCGTCCCTGTCTTAGAAGCTTTCCATTAGCCATCCAGATCTTTAGCTTTTAAAAAAATATGCATAAATTATTTTTAAAAGGATGTACACCCATTTTTATAATACTTTTAATTTGAAATCGTCTCAGAAAAAGCCAGAAGGCAGAAAATAACGGTCATTGCCACATGCTCAGGGATCAACTGCTGCTTGCTGATTGGCTGAGGCCCTTCTAACGGTCCTAGGCAGCCACGCCCCTTTTCTGGAATGTTCTTTGCAAGACTCTATCCCTACTCTTCTTCAGCTAGCTTCTCATTGTCCGTTAATGTTCTCCAATAGGTGAGTCCCTGATCCACCCACTGTGCCTTGATTCTGTGGAGTTGGCAATGGAGCCCAGAACCCCAGGGTGCTAGGTGAGTGTTCCCCCAGAGACACCTCCGTGGTCCACTCCCTTTTGAAAAGATTTAAAGTGTTTTTCCGTATTTTTTGAGACTAATGTAGTTGAGGCTGTCCTGGAACCCCCAAGCCCCCCTTGGTCATCCTACAGAATGAGGGCTTTTCCTTGTGGCTTTTTCTAAATTTCCTACTTTTAATGTTTAAAAGTTTTACTTGTATTTCATGTGGATGAATGTTCTGCCTGTGTAGATGTGCTCCGTGTGTGCAGTGCCCTCGGGGGCCAGAGAGGGCGTCGGGGCCCCTGGAAGCGCGGTTAGGACGGTTGTGAGCCGCCAGTGGGTGCTGAAAACCGAACCAGTGTTCTTGGCGCAGAGCAGACGGCCCTGCGGCCCAGCTGCGCTCCGGGTTTCCGTTAGAGGGCGAGCTCAGGCGAGACCCCCCCAGCCGCTGGCTTGATATGCGCAGGGCCTAGGTCTCCGGCGGTTAGAGGGAACCAGCCCATCGGCTGTTCGCGCGGCCTTGACCTTCCCAGTCGGTAGGAAAACGGAATAGAGAAGAGCTGGAAGGGAAACCTGCAGCCAGGTAGGCAGCCAGCCTGCCCCAGGCCAGCTTCCGGGAGGGGAGAGGGATGGGAGAGGAAGGGGACAGGGAGGGGCACAGGGACGGGGAGAGGGAAGAGGGAGGAGGAAGGGGAGACACGGGAGGAGGGAGAGGCGGGGGGGGGAGGAGGAGGAGGAGAAGGATGGTGACGGGGAGAGGGAAAGGAGAGGGGGAGGGAAGAAGGGGCGGAGGGAGCGGCGCTCGGGATTGGTTGCTTTTCAGCCCGCCTCCGGACCGGAGGTGACGTTACCTCCAGGCGTCTGCCTGTCGCTTTCCCATCGGTAAACCGAAACTTGACTGCCGGGGCGGGGCTGTGATGGGGCGGAGATGCGGGCGTGGCTATGTCTAGGAAGGGGCGGAGGGCCTGGCCATTGGGGCAGGGCTGTAGCTAGTTGCAGGGCCGAAGTTTGGGTGGAAGGCCTGGCGGTTGGGCCGGGGTGGGACTTTAGGTGGGTGGGGGGTGGGGGGAATTCTTTGGGGGCGGGGCTGTGGCTAGGGGCGCGGCCGAGGGCCTGGCGCTTGGGCCAGGGGCGGGCCGAGGTCCTGGTTTATGGCTGGCCGAAGGCCTGGTGGCGGAGCCAGGGGCGGAGTTGAGGGGGTTGGCGGCTGGGCCGGGGGCGGGGCCCGCGCTTGTGGTAGCTGCAGGTTGGGCAGCCGGCTGCGGGCTAGCACTTCCGCCCGCGGCCTGCTGTAGGCCCAGACATAGAAGTGGGCTAACGGGCCGCCGCGGGGCCGAGCCGGTAGGACAGCGGCGGGTGCCGGGAGGGGGGAGTGTGCGCGCGGGCGTGTGAGGTTGCTCGGAACG
This sequence comes from Rhizomys pruinosus, assembly GCA_009823505.1. Taxonomy (NCBI): domain Eukaryota; kingdom Metazoa; phylum Chordata; class Mammalia; order Rodentia; family Spalacidae; genus Rhizomys; species Rhizomys pruinosus. The sequence continues at coordinate 4,561,072 of VZQC01013594.1, forward strand.
CAGTCGTAACGGCCGGTGGGGAGGCAGCGCGCCCTGACTCTTCTCTGGAGATCGGCGCTCGGCTGAGCTCCGCGGCACTAGGCGGGCCGCGCTATTGTCCTTCCCGTCCTCCGGTGCCCGCCGCCGGAGTCCTGCCCTTCGGGCGTGGGCTTTGCGGGCTCGGGTCGGGATGTGGGGCGTGGGCGCTGCGCAGCCCCCTTGGGGGTTCGGCGGGCTCCGCGGGAAGGGGTCGGGCTGGATGCCGCCCTCCCTGGGGCGGCCGCTTGGGGACGGGCCCGGCGCCGCGCGTTCCCTCAGCACCCGTCGTGCTGCAGCGCTGACCGCCACCTGCACGCCCACCGCGGACGCCAGACCTTGCAGCCTGATAAGCGGAAGGCCTATGGACTGATGCCTATCTGATCCCTCTCTGGTCCCTGCGGGCCGCAGACCCGTGAGGATTTAGGGGATCAGAGTCGCAGTGCTCCTCTTTTCATTGCTAGTGTGCCTCCCGACATGTCTCCTTCTTAACAGAGGTAACTTATGAGGTGGCAACTGTAAAGGTTGATGAGATGCAGAGTGTGAAAGCCACTTTGTCAGTTTTAATTTTTAATTTCAGAAATGTTTTAAGAGCTGGAGTGTGAATATATCTGAATTCGGAGCCTCACCCATTCACAAATAAGGCCAGCAATCTCAGCATAGAGGATCACGATCTGTGGGCTGTTTGTCAAGGTAATTGTCTTTCTTAAAACTTTAGTTATCTGATGTGAATCAATCACTAGAGCTAATGATATGCAGAATAGGTCCTTGCCCTGACACAGTTTTCTGAGGCAGGCAAACAAACGGGAGTTCAAATCACCTTGGTAACAACAGAACCGTGAGTGGGGGGTAGAGAATGTGGTCACAGGTCAGGCACTGGTTGTTCTCAGCAGGTCTTCTATCAGAGTCGCTAGTGGAGTACATTAAGCTTTGGAGGTCTTTTAGGTTCTTGAGATTAAGAGCAAGGCACAGGTATGAAGGGCGTGTGTTGAAGGCAGATGGGAGAATTGCTGTCAGGAATTGCCAGCCATAGTGCATTTTAGGAACAAATGAGGGAGGTGTTGGTTGGGCATCAAGAGATGGTACTGAAGCAAAGATCATGGAGGGAGGGTTATGTGAGTTCAGCTTTTTTTGGGGGGGGGGAGGCGTCCTTTTGAGATAGGGTCTCCTTTTAGCCACGGGGCCTAGAACTAATAGATTCACCTGCCTCCGCCTCCCGAGTACTGGGATTAAAGGCTTCCACCACCACACTAGGCAAGCTTAGTGATTTTGATTTATCTCCAAACTGCAGGCGTTAGCATGTGCTTTGGAAGTCCAGTTTGTGCTTTGACTCCTCCCTTGCAGTATCTCTTTAAAAATTTTTAAAAAATATTTATTTTTGTATATGTATGAATGTACTGTCTGCATGTAGGTTTCTGCACCCATGTAGTGCAGTGCTGTGGAGGTCAGAAGAAGGTGTTGGATTCCCCTGGAACGGGAGTTAAAGACGGTTCTCAGCTACCATGTAGGTGCTGGGAACTGAACCCGGGTCCTCAGCAAGAACAGTCAGCACTCTTAACCACTAGGCCATCTCTCTAGCCCCCCTTGCAGCATCTTAGAGGAAAAAGTGGAAGGGGCAGATGAGGCAGAGATGAGACTTCTTCAGTAATCTAGGCAGATAATGAAAGTGTGTGAAACAGTGATGCTGAGAAGAAAGTACAGATGTAAATAAGGAGTGGTTCTGAAACTCAGATGAAGGCCTGGGGAGGATAGTACACAGTAATCCCTATGTTGCTGCTTTGGGAAAGTAATGGGAGGGAGATTCATGGTGTCAATTCAGGGAATACAAGATTAATAACAGATTAAAGAGATTGAATTGCCTGTCACATGTGAGTGGACGAATACTATGCAGTAGGATATTGAATATATCTTTCTGGAGTTCTATGTTGTGCTTTAGTTTATTGAATGGTTGGGACAGCATTTGCATTACAAGTTTAACAGGAATGCAGATGTAGCTCAGTGGTAGAAGACTTAGCCTGTGTGAAGCCCTGGGTTCAAGTTCTAGCTCCTTAAGAATGTTTTTCTTTAATGCTTTGTACTTGAACTTGCAGTCCATGCTTCTAGGGAACATGAGGCAGGAGGACCATTTGAGCCAGGAATTTGAGACTAACTTGAAGGTATTTGGGTGGACAGTGTCACAGGAGTAGTATACTGGTGTAGCTAAGGGATCATACTAAACAATGAGTTAAGTGCTTACTGGATTTGGTAATAGAGTGATTTCTAGGGACTTGTGGAAATACTGTGAGGACTGGGGAGATGACTCACTAAAGGGTTTGCCTTGCTAGCTTGAGGACCTGGCTTTAATTTCCAGAAACTATGTAAAAATGTTAGGCATGGTGGTGTGCTGTTGTAATCCCAGCGCTGGGAAAGCAGACAGGAAGATCCTGGGCCAGAGAGTATATCTTAATTGGTGAGCTCCAGGCCAGGGAAAGCCCCTATCCCATCAAGGTAGGTGGTGGTCCTGATGATGACACTCGTCACCTCCATCTCATGGGCACACAGAATATGCACAAAAAAGAGGGGGAATAAAAACAGATGGAAAGTAGAAGTTTGAGTGAGAATGAGGTTAAAAAGGGGAAATAGAAACCTAAGTTCTCTTTAAAAGATGTTTATCTGCCAGGTGTGGTGGCGCACGCTTTTGATCCTAGCAGAGGCAGGCGGATTTCTTCGGATCTCTGTGAGTTCAAGGCCATTCTCTCTCTCTCTCTCTCTCTCTCTCTCTCTCTATATATATATTATATATATATACATATATATATTCTAAGTATTTAAGAGTCTAGTGAAGATGAGACAGTTCTCAAGACAAAGACAGTTACTTATGAGCAATAATTTTTCCCTAAGAGGAAAAAATATCCCCTATTGCAATTTCTTGGGCTTAGCCATTGGGTGGTGACGATAAGATAGGTTTGTGATACAACCACAGACACTGAGCCCCTTTGAGAGAAACTAGGCAAGCATTTGTTTCTGTTGAGCTATATAGTAGTAGTTTCTGTGTATTCTAGATTGCATACTTACCTGTTTTGAGGTAGTAACTCCCAGCTACCATGAGAAATGGATTATCTTCTGAGATGTAGAAATAGGTAGTTTAGAGTGCAATCAAAAATAAACTCTGATTTTTTTTTTTCTTGATAGGTTTCTTTTGCTGTCTGTTTTGTTTTTGAGACAGTCTTGTGAGGCCCCAGCTGGTTGGCAGCTCACTGTATAGACCAGGCTGGACAAATAAAAAGGCCAAAAAAAGCAATTTATAGGGCAAATACATGTATTTAAATGTATTTGGTTATATTTAGGAATTTATATGTAATTATTTAATGACGAGTTAAACTGGAGAAGTTATTTTTTGGGGGATGGGGTCTTTTTGAGACAGGGTCTCCCTGTACTCCAGCTAGCCTGGAACTTGCTATAGACCAGACTGGCCTCGATCTCACAGATTGCTCTGCTTCTGACTCTTGAGTGCTGGGATTAAAGGTGTGTGCCGAGGCTGGAGAGATAGCCTAGCGGTTAAGAGCACTGACTGCTCTTGTAGAGGACCCGGGTTCGATCCCTAGCACTCCAATTCCAGGAAAACTCCAGTTCCAGGGGAATCCAACACCCTCTTCTAACCTCTGAGGCATTGCACAACACGGGTGCACAAACCTACAAGCAGACAGTACATCCATACACATACAAAAATAAAAAAAAAAAAGGTGTGCACCACCACACCTCACAAAGTGTGATTTCTTTAAAAAATGTTACTGGTTTCCCTGCTAGCAGAGATGATATGCTCTGCATTTTAGAGCATTAGTTACTAAAACCCCCTCATGCTGCTAGGTTTCTGTATCCAGACATTCAGTGACTCTGCTTAGGTTTCCTAGGCTTTTTTAATTAAAAAAAATTTTTTTTTATGTGTATGAATGTACTGTCTGCATGTAGGTTCTCAGCCGCCATGTGGGTGCTGGGGATCGAACTTGGGTCCTCTGCAAGAGCAGTTGTTGCTCTTAACTTCTAGGCCATCTCTCCAGCTTCAGTTTTTTCTTTTTTTTTTTGTCTTTTCGAGACAGGGTCTCCCTGTAGCTCCAGCTGTCCTGGAACTCACTCTGTAGACCAGGCTGGCCTTGAACTCGCAAAGATCCGCCTGCCTCTGCCTCCCAAGCGCTAGGATTAAAGGTGTGCGCCACCATGCCCGGCTCCATTTTTTTTTTTTTTTTTAATGTGTATGAGTGTATTGCCTGTGTGAGTGGACTCCTGTTGTGCAATACCCAGCAGAGGTCAGTAGAGGGCTTTGGATTCCCCTAGAACTGGAGTTAATGATGTTTTTTTGTTTGTTTGGTTTTTTTTTTGGTCTTTTCGAGACAGGGTCTCCCTGTAGCTCTACCTGTCCTGGAATTCGCTCTGTAGACCAGGCTGGCCTTGAACTCAACAAAGATCCACCTGCCTCTGCCTCCCAAGTGCTAGGATTAAAGGCGTGCGCCACCACGCCTGGCTAAGTTAATGATGGTTTTTAGCTGCTAATTGGGTGCTGGAAATTGAACTTGGGTCTTCTTCAAGAGCAACCAGTGCTCTTAATCCCTGAGCCATTTCTCTAGCCCCGTGTATCCTAACCTTTTAATGTTTCTCAGTGAAAGGAGACTCAGCACTTTTTTTTCTCATTGTCTTTTCCTGAATTTTATTTCCTTTTGTCTTTTTCTGAGACAAATGGGGGAAAGTATCAGCCAAATGGGGGAAAACCTCCAGGTATCCCTGTAAATTTAGCTGATTTCTTTCCATAAACTCCACAGTCCTAACCCATGCATTCTCATTAGAGCTGGTATCAACTATTTTTATGTATAAAGGACATCTATACATATATTATACAAGAGACCTCCTTGGGAGATCATAATTTTATTGATGGTATTATTCACAGAAGAGAGCAGGGCACACCTTTAATCCCAGCACTTGTGATACATACGCAGGCGAATCTCTGTTAGTTCAAGCCCAGCCTGTTCTACAAAGTGAGTTCCAGGACAAGTTAGGGCTTCGGGGAGACCCTGTCTCAAAAACCCAAAAAAGTTGAGTCGCCAGACCCCTTCACTATTAGTTGTGTTTTTTTGGAGGTGACTTACAAAGTCCACCCCGGATTCTAAGGGGGCTAGGAGTAAGCTCCACCTCCTGCAACAGGAAATAACTGTTTGGAGAATAGCAAGAAACCTTATGGAAGGTCTGCTTATTCATTTGATTATTTATTTGTATAAGTCAGTTTGAATTTTATTGATTTATTCTTTGGTTTATCATCCAGTATTGTTTATCTTGTTAAAATTGGGGAGCTCTTTCATTTGGTCTCGGGCAGTGCAGGATCTTCCGCACTCACCTTTTTCCTGCTTCAGCTTGAGTATTAGTGTATTATCAGGGCTTGTTTTAAGTTTTTAAATGTCTTATTTCCTGGATATAGGTACAGAATGAGCACATGCTGCTGGTGTACACCCGGTGGTAGTTCCACCATTGATGTCCTGAAGTGCTATGCATCCAGCAACAGATCGAGGGAGCTTCAGACAGCTGATGAAGACCTCTGCTACTGCTTGGAGTGTGTGGCTGAGTACCACAGAGCAAGAGATGAAGTGCCATTCTTGCATGAGGTGATTTACATTTGTGCTTCCCAAGTAGGAAGACGGCAAGTTTGGGCTCTACAAGACACAGTCAGGGAAACAATAATATTTGCTATAAATACGTAGCACTGATGGAATTCAATTGAAACCTAAAGTACACTTTTATTCAGTTCTAGTTACTTTGATAGAAAACAGTTTTATAAAATAGTCATTTCCAGGACTCAAGAAAATAGGGCAGGAGGGTTGGAGAGATGGCTCAGTGGTGAGGAGTGCTGGCAGCTCCTACCGAAGGCTCAGGCGCATATCCCAGCACCCAATGGCAATTAACTGTCCTTAACTCCACTTCTAAGGGATCTGATGCCCTCTTCTGTTTGCTGCAGGCACTGTACACTACATACACCACCTGCTTCGTGGTAGGATTCCAGACATGTGCCACTGCATGCACCCTGTATTGTGTTTCATGCACTGGAGGCATGCTCACAGATGAGCTCCATTACAACCCTTAAAACTGCTGGACTAAAAGCCTGTGTCACCACGCCTGGCAAAACTTTTTTTTTGTCTTTTTGAGATGGGCTCCCTGTAGCTCCAGCTGTCCTGGAACCAGGCTGGCCTTGAATTCACAGAGATCCACCTGCTTCTATCTCCCAAGTGCTGGAATTAAAGGTGTGCACCACCACACCTGGCAAAACTTTTAGTTTAAGGTATATGTGTATATACCACTATTATTTTTGGACATAGGACAAAATAGACTGAAGTAACATAAATATGACTTTGGTATGTGTTGGTCCATTTTAGTACAGTGTTCACTTTGTTGACAGTGGTTGGAACCAAACCTCCATCTCTGTGGTATGTCTGTGGATGATGGAAGAGCTAGCACTTTGAACATTTTGTTTTTGTACATAGAGGAAAAGGCTTTCTCAAAGAATGGTGACCACATCCAGTATGTCTCATTAAGATAAAAAAAACAAAAAACAAAAAAAAACCCTACTTTTTTCTTCATGTAGGTTTTATGGGAGTTAGAAACATTACGGCTCATAAATCACTTTGAGAGAACCATGAGGGCGGAATCAGAAGATGATGATGATGAGCTATACATTGTGGACAACAATGGTGAGGTGCAGCTGTTTGACTGTAGTGGCCAAGATTTTGAAAATAAGCTTCGAGTTCCTCTTCTTGAAATACTGAAGTATCCTTACCTGCTTCTACATGAGCGTGTCAGTGAGTATCTTGGGTGTTTTACTAAGAATTGAGTGTGAGGCTGGGTGTGGTAGTGCATGCAGAGGCAGGCGGATGTCTCCGAGTTCAGGCCAGCTTGGTCTACATAGTGAGTTCCAGGCCAGCTGGGGCTACAGGAAAAACTGTCTCAAAAAAAACAGGGCCTGTAAATGTAGCTTAATGGTAGAATGCTTGGGTTGCTGTGCGAGGCCCTTAGTACGATTTTTTAAGACTTGGAAGTCTATCTGAAATGAAAATTTGTTGGCTTCAATATATAATTAATTTTTTTTTAATTTTATTTTTGTGTGTGTATGAATGTTTTGTGCACCCGTGTCATGCAACGCAGCGGAGGTCAGAAGAGGGTGTCGGATTCCCCTGGAACTGGAGTTCTCCTGGAATTGGAGTTACAGATGGTTCTCAGCTGCCATGTGGGTGCTGGGGATCGAACCCGGGTCCTCTTCAAGAGCAGTCGGTGCTCTTAACCGCTAGGCTATCTCTCCAGCCCCCAATATATAATTAATTTTTAGGCAGGGTCTGTGTAGCCCTGTCTGGGCCAGAACTCAACATGTGTTCATTAGAGATCAGCCTGCCTCCGTCTCCCCCAGCACTGGGATTACAGCCATAAGCTATCATACCTGGCCTACTTAATGCACTTATGAAAGTTTCAAATGTAAATTATAGAGTAGACATTAAACATCTACCACATAAGTTCTGTAGTTAATATTTGTGCTATGTTTGCTTTAACATATATCTTGATCTATTTAATCTTGTCATTTTCCGTAGCAGGGTTCTCAGCCTCGGCACTGTGGACTTTGTAGACCTTTCTTAGAGGACACTGTGCTGTTCACTATGGGATTGTTAGGAGCATCTCTAACCACTAGATGCCAGTAGCTTTATCCTTCAGCCCATCACTGTTAGAGCCACAAATGTCTCCAGACATTACTGAATGTTAAGAGGATGAGTCAGAATACCTATGATTGAAAACACGTGATCTCCAGCCTGGGTGATGGCACATGCCTGAAATGCCAGTTCTTTTTTTTTTTTAATTTTATTTATTTTTGTATGTGTATGAATGTATTGTCTGCATGTAGGTCTGTGCACCCATGTCGTGCAATGCCACGGAGGTCAGAAGAGGGTCTCAGATTCCCCTGGAACTGGAGTTCTCCTGGAATTGGAGTTACAGACGGTTCTTAGCCACCATGTGGGTGCTGGGGATTGAACGCGGGTCCTCTGCAAGAGCAGTTGGTGCTCTTAACCGCTAGCCTATCTCTCCAGCCCCCTGAAATGCCAGTTCTAGGAAGGTGAGGAGAGGCAGAGGACCAGTAGTTGAAGGTCATCTTTGCTCACCTAGAGACTTCCAAGACAGCCTGGGCTACATGAGACCTTAAACAGAAACCACCTCACCAGTCTGTAGCAGTTTTTATTAATCAGCATGGCATGATATACTATGGTTGTTAGATTTGGTTCTTATATTTGCAGTTCTTATGAATCTCTTAAAAATAAAGATTTCTTCCTAATCTGTCAAATCTTAAGACTTTTTCTTTTAGAAATAGGGCTTTATGGGGCTGGAGAGATGGCCTAGTGGTTAAGAGTGCCGACCGCTCTTGCAGAGGACCCGGGTTCGATCCCCAGCACCCACATGGCGGCCGAGAGCCGTCTGAAACTCCAATTCCAGGAGAACTCCAGTTCCAGGGGAATCCGAGACCCTCTTCTGACCCCCGCGGCATTGCACGACACGGGTGCACAGACTTGCATGCAGACAGTACATTCATACACATACAGAAATAAATAAAATTAATAAAAAAAAAATTTTTTTTTAAAAGAAATAGGGCTTTATGTAGCCCTATTCAAGTTCAAGGAAGGCCTTGAACTCGAATTCCTACCTTAGCCTCCTGTTTTTTGGAATTAAAGGTATGTGCCATCATCTATACCAGGTGCTAAAAGAAATAGCTTGAAGGTATTGAATATCTAGACTATGTATTTTCTCAATGGTTACTAATGTGGTTTTGGGCCAGTTTAAATTAGAGTCTAATTAGGTACCACCAATGCATGTGATTTATGGTTTTTCCATCTTAAGCCTAAGGAATCCATTTATACAAGAACTCGCCTCCCTCAAACCCTGGTGTGTGTGTGTGTGTGTGTGTCTATGCAGCATTTGGGAGGGCAAGGCAGGTGGATCTCTCAAGTTGAAGGCCAGCCTGGTCTACATAGTGATTTCCAGGCCAAGTGAAGCTACCAGAAGACCCTGTCTCAAAAAGACCCCCCCAAAAAATATATGTATGAGAAAGAGAACACTGCACTTCGCATTTTTCCTTTTCCTGTGATTTTTTTTTTTTAATCTTTTCAAGGCAGGGGATTCCCCTGTAGCCCCAGCAGGCCTGGAACTCACTATGTAGACCAGGCTGGCTTTAAACTCACAAAGCTCTGCCTGCCTCTGCCTCCCGAGTACTGGGATATTGTGATATTTAAAATTTATCTTATTTAACCCTTTTAATATTTATTAATTTATTTATTTACTCATTTATTTTTTTGGTCTTTTTGAGACAGGGTCTCCCTGTAGTCCCAGCTGTCCTGGAACTCACTCTGTAGACCAGGCTGGCCTTGAACTCACAAAGATCCGCCTGCCTCTGCCTCTCAAGTGCTAGGATTAAAGGCGTGCGCCACCACGCTCTGCTCTTTTTTTTTTTTTTATTTCTGTATGTGTATCAATGTACTGTCTGCATGTAGGTTTGTGCACCCCGGAGGTCAGAAGAGGGTTTCGGATTCCCCTGGAACTGGAGTTCTCCTGGAATTGGAGTTTCAGATGGTTCTCGGCCGCCATGTGGGTGCTGGAGATCGAACCTGGGTCCTCTGTAAGAGCAGTCAGTGCTCTTAACCGCTAGGCCATCTTCTCCAGCCCCCATGCTTGGCTCTTTTTTTTTTTTGGTCTTTTCGAGACAGGGTCTCCCCATAGTCCCAGCTGTCCTGGAACTCACTCTGTAGACCAGGCTGGCCTTGAACTCACAAAGATGCGCCTGCCTCTGCCTCCCAAGTGCTAGGATTAAAGGCGTGCGCCACCACACCCGGCACGCTTGGCTCTTTTTAAGATTTAAAGTCAGAATATGGCTCAGTGGTGGAGTGCCTCCTACTGTGTGCCAAGTCTAGGGTTCAAGCCTCAGTACTGCCAAAACAGCAACCTCCCCTGGGTGTCTGCACTTGCCTGTCATTATGTGCACCTGAGTCCAGGTCGCTTGGCTCTGGTTGTGAGTCTCTTTATGTTGGTTCTGGGAACCAAACTCTGGTCCTTTATGAGAGCAGCAGTATGTGCTCTTAACCACTGAGCCATCTTTCCAGCCCCTCTTTTGTTCTTTAGTGTTAGCATACGTGGAAATCGAGAAACAAAACATCCTCAGTATTGCAGGTGTTCCCTTGAAATTGTCCTATTCATCACCCCCTCTTCAAATCTAACTACTATGACTGGCTTAAATTTTTTGAAGCTTGACAGGTTAAAATAGGTTGATGAAATACAGCAAGGTAGTTGACGAGTCAGCAGATGAGATTGGGATGGGTAGGTCATTTGGAGGAGAAAGGGACTTGGTCTTCGTCCATTCTCAATGGCCAAAAGTGTCACATGCAATAGGAATTGGCCCTTTAAACCATTACTTTCAGATGTTCTTTGGAGATAATTACAAAGCATACATACATATTCTAGTAAATTGAAAATAAGAACAGTCTATGATCACAGCTGTTTGCCAGAGCTTATTGTAGCTCAGTGAGAGAATGCTTGCTTATTGTGCATAAGGGATAGTGACTGGGTTTGATCCTAGCATCTTAAAAACAAAACCAGTAGTTTATTGGTAGGTAATGCTTCGCAACAGTTGTAACATATTAACACCTTAGTTTAACAAAGAAAAAAGGAGTTATTTATCTATGAAACAACCCAAGGAGCCAGATTTTGAGAAATCTTGACAGTTGGTTTTATTTAAATCTTTTATTATTTTTTCTGTTTAGATGAATTATGTGTGGAAGCACTTTGTCGGATGGAGCAAGCCAATTGTTCTTTTCAGGTGTTTGACAAACATCCAGGCATCTATTTGTTTTTGGTTCATCCCAATGAAATGGTAAGTGTGAGTGTTAGGCAATAAAAGTGCTGATTTTATTCTTGTACGTATAAGGTAGTTTTTGTAGAAATTTTTATGTGTATTTTGTTTAAAATATTTGTTTAAAAAATTCATTTTTAAGTTGACAACAGGGTTAGAAGTGTCAAAGAGATTTAGGGGGGATGGTTGAATTAAAAGATGTGTTAAGGGGCTGGAGAGCTGGCCTAGCGGATAAGAACGCCGACTGCTCTTGCAGAGGACCCGGGTTCGATCCTCAGCACCCACATGGTGGCTGAGAACCATCTGTAACTCCAGTTCCAGGGGAATCCGAGACGCTCTTCTGTCCTCTGCAGCATTGCACGACAGCGGTGCACAAACCTGCATGCAGACAGTACATTCATACACATAAATAAATAAAAAAAATAAAAACAACAAAAAAAAAGATGTGTTAAAAAAAATAAAAGATGCCAGGTGTGGTGGCACACCCCTTTAATCCTAGCACTTGGGAGGCAGAGGCAGGTGGATCTTTGTGAGTTCAAGGCCAGCCTGGTCTACACAGTGAGTTCCAAGACAGCTGGGGCTACAAAGAGACCCTGCCTCGAAAAGACCAAAAAAAAAAGAGGCAACAAGAAGAGTAGGTAGGAACGGATGCAGAGAGCAGCCTCAGAGCACTCAGAGGGCGGGCAGGCTGTGTGAGGCAGTCTGCACGTTAGCAGTTAGAACTGACTATACTACAAAGCCAATAGCTGTGAAAACTGCTTTGCCAAAAAATGGCAGGAAAAGAGTTTATTTTAACCTTATCCCTGACCCCCAGGAAGGAAGGAGCAAGGTATTGGAGTTCTTTGTCAAGATAATGGTGAATTTCTGTTTCCTTTGTTAAAACTCAAGGAAAAGTCCCCAGAGAGGAAATAGATCCCTCAGGAGATAAGCATATCATCACAGTGGAAGCTATATGCATGCATGGCTATAGGTAGCAAGGGTTGATTTTCTGAGCATGATAAATAAATAGTCCCTGACATGGGACAACAAATCGTGTGGCACTGAATAATATTGTTCCTATAACTTAGGTTTTTACACTCAGTCTTACTGTGGCATTCATAAAGAACAAGGCAGGTTGTAGTCTGGCCTTCTTGTAGGTCCTGCAGGTGTTGTAGAAACAAAGGCATTTCGATGGCAGAGATACTAGGGCACTTGTCCAAGAATCTGAAATGTAAATGATGCCAAAAGAAATAAGGGAAGATAGTAAGAGATGAAAACTAGAGGGTCTGGAGAGATGGTCAGTGGTTAAGAGCACCAACTGCTCTTGCAGAGGACCCGGGTTCAATTCCCAGCACCCACATGGCAGCTAGGGACTGTCTTTAACTCCAGTTCCAGGGGAACCTATGCCCTCTCTGACCTCCAAGGCATTGCACTACACGGGTGGACCAACCTACATGCAGATGGTACATACACATAAAAAATAAAAAAAACTAGAAAACATAAAAACGCGGCCAAGTTGTAAGCTGTGCTAAATGCTGAGTGTGTTGACGGACTTCCTCTCTGCTCAGGAAGATTGGAGTTTCCTGGGTTACCAGTTGGGTGAATGCTTTTAATGTACTTTATTTTTTTCTATATGTATTTTATGTGTTTTGCCTGTATTTAACTGCACCTGAACCTGGCTGTTCCTCCATAGACCTGAATTCCCAGGACTTCCATGGGGCAGCTCACAACCACAAGTAGTAACTCAGGCTCCTGCTTTTTCACTTTAAGTGCTTGTAATAGAGGTGTGTGCCACCACACCAGGCTTTTTAAAAAGATTTTGTATCTGGTCTGTGTGTGGGTGCGATGCAGTGCCAATGGAGGCTGGGCACATGGCATTTCCCTGGAGCTCTGGAGCTCATTGTAGGGGGTTGTGAGATGCCCGATGTGGGTCCTGAAAACAACTCTGCTCCCTTTCCAAGAGTAGTCGGTGCTGCCGAGCCATCTTCCCACTCCAAGTAGTCTTTTGTCTTTCTCCTTAAGGAATGGCACACTCCTCATTGGGCTTTTCATTTCTTTGTGGTCAGGTTCCATGTTGTTCTGAGATGCTCTGTTCTTTGTCATCCTGCGGCCTTTGTCCCTATATAATGATGCTTAATTTTGGTCGTCCAGTCCTTAAAAAAATTTTTTTTTAATTAATTTTATTTATTTATGTATGCATATGAATGTACTGTCTGCATGCAAGTCTGTGCTCCCGTGTCGTGCAACGCAGCGGAGGTCAGAAGAGGGTGTCGGATTCCCCTGGAACTGGAGTTCTCCTGGAATTGGAGTTTCAGACAGTTCTCGGTCGCCATGTGGGTGCTGGGGATCGAACCCGGGTCCTCTGCAAGAGCGGTCGGCGCTCTTAACCACTAGGCCATCTCTCCAGACCCCGTCCAGTCCTTTTTAAAATGTCTGTTTTAGACCATGTAAAAACTGGTGTTCATGGGCTGGAGAGATGGCCTAGCGGTTAAGAGTGCCGACTGCTCTTGCAGAGGACCGGGGTTCAATCCCCAGCACCCACATGGCAGCTGAGAACCGTCTGTAACTCCAGTTCCAGGGGAATTCAACACCCTCTTCTGATCTCCGCGGCATTGCACGACACGGGTGCACAAACCTGCATGCAGATAGTACATTCATACACATATGAAAAAAAAAAAAAGTGTTCACTGAAATGTCCTTATTGTATCTATTGGTGCTTCAATCTTGAACCTGCTTTAATATGGATTGTAGCTCAGTAATTTTCTTTTTTTTCCACATAAATTTATTTTAATTTTTTTAACAAATCTAGACCCATGTCCCCCCCATTCCCCCACCCCACCAGAGCTCATGCATTCTGCCAAACATGCTTTTCATCTCTTTCTCAGTCTTTTGAGCAGAAGTTCACTGTTTCAGTCAGTTCTTCGATGCAGTCCTTTCTGTTGTTGTTGTTATTGTTGTTATTGTTTCCAATATGCATCACTCCCAACTGCTTTGAACAAAAGCTCAGGGGGCCATGCACAGGAAATACTTACAACTGGGTAATTGGCACTAGCATCCACAGATAAGGGATACCATTTGTCGTTTGTTTTTCTGGGACTGTGTTACTTCACTCAGCATGATGTCCTCTAGCTCCAGCCATTTTCCTGCAAAGCTCATGATGTTGTCTTTCTTTACTACTGCATAGAACTCCATTGTGTAGATGTACCACATTTTCTCTATCCACTCATCAGTTGAGGGGCACTTGGGTTGGTTCCAGCTCCTTGCTATTGTGAAGAGGTAGCTTGGTAATTTTCCAACTCCAGCACTGACTTCATATTTACCAGTTGTTTCTTGGCATTTTGTTTTGTACTGTAATCAGACCTTTTTCCTCTTTTCTCTTTATCTGTGTATTATTGGTATGGATTCTTGTATGTGTTTTCTCTAGTCTTTGATAATCACTCACTGGGATTGGGCTCATGCTTTTATCCTCTACGTCAGTATTTTCAAACCTTTTTGACTGTAACCTGTAGTTCAAATGCATATGCATGGGAGACAGTTTTCCAAACGATGTTTGTCTTCATTTCTCTTTTGTTACAATAAACACTATGAACCAGAAAGCAGCTTGGAGAGGAAAGAGTTGATCTGGCTTCTACTCTGTGCCAGAGTCCATCATTGAGGAACATCGGGAAGGAGCTGGGGCAGGAGCTGAAGCAGTGACCATGAAGTGTCTGCCTTACTTCTCTTGGCCTGTACCCAGCCTGCTTTCTTACACAGCCTAGGACCACCCACACTAGGAGTGCTGCCACCCACAAAGAGCTGGGCCTTCCCACATGCTTCATAGATGTGGCCACAGGCCTGTGTGGTGGATTTGTTCCCTCTTCCCAGCTGTGGCATGTTAACAACTGAAGTTATCAGCCTAATACTTCTATGAAGGATCTACTATATATTTTCTATCTATATTTTGGTTGTTTTATTTAGTTTTTAAAATTCTTCTTTCCTCTTCTTAGGTTTTCTTTACTTTTAACCAATTCTAACATGGGGGAATTTCCAACATAACAGTAGTAGAGAGAGTAGTGTGATGAGCCCATAGATCCGTCATGTAGCTTTTCAGTTTCCAGCACGTGGTCAGTGTCTGTGCTCAATGATTAGGTTAGAGCCCATCTTGACAGCAGAGCAGTAAAACATTTAGTATGTGTTTCTAAAGGTAAGGTAAGAACTATAGAAAAATACCATTTTCATGCATAAAATGGTAATTCATTAATACTTGCTTGTTAGGGTTTCAGTGACTAGAAATGGTTGTCTCATAAATGATTGTTTGTTCAAATCAGGACCATGTACACGCATTACATCCCTCTCCTTTGATGTCTTCTGAAGTCTGTGTTGGTAGGTTCATATTCATGCTGTGGCTCTCTGTTGATGAAGTAATGAACATTCTCTGTTACGCATTTAGGTTCGGCGATGGGCTATCCTGACTGCAAGAAACTTGGGAAAAGTGGACAGAGATGATTATTACGACTTACAGGAGGTTTTAACTTGCCTTTTTAAAGTCATTGAGTTGGGGATTCTGGAAAATCCAGAGATATATACATCTTCTGTGGTCATAAAGGGGAAACTGGTTCTTCTGCCCTCACACATGTATGACACTGCCAACTACAAAAACTATTGGTTGGGTGAGTATTGTTTGTTCCTGCTTTGGTATTGGGAGTATCTTCCTGTGTGTCCTGAGCAGAAGGCAAGCTCTGGGAGTGATCTCCAAGTTGCTGGACAGTCTTGTGGTTCCCGATGCTTATCACCTTACTAAACGTACTTTATTATGTATCTCATTGAGCCTTAGTTATTCTAGATGGCTGCCAAACCAGGTATATTTTAAGCACTGGCAAGTGAACTTTTGTTTAAAGCAGAATTAGAAGGGAATTTAGTACCAGTATGGAAGTAATTGGGTTTGAGTATTACTTGGTTTCCCATATGATAATTATTTTAGATAGACAGAGATGTTAGCATTGTTTACAAATTCTGTAAATTGATTGAAGATGGTGTTCCTATTTGAATAATCTTGATTCTTAGAGTTAAGTGTTATCATTGGCATGTGAAATGTAGCAGAGCTGAGTGTTCTAAGACATCTTTCAGTGACGCACAGTGATAGGGTCCACTACTGAATTAGAAAAGAATTAGAATTCTTTTCTAATTCAGTAGTGCCATTTCCCTATTTTTTTACAGGAACCAGTCTAAAACTGTACATGGGAGTAGCTGTTCATGAAATATCTCAGGCTTAAATGTTTGGGAAACTAGATTTTATTTTGCTTTATCTTCCTGCCCTGTATTCCTTTGGCCAGCTAAAATAAAACATTTAGCATAGTGGTTGCCCTGTCTTAAAAAGACAAAAAAAAAAAAAAAAAAAAGCTGGGTGTGGTGGTGCATGCCTTTAATCCTAGCACTTGGGAAGCAGGGGAAGGGGCAGGGGCAGGGGCAGGAGGATGTCTGTGAGTTCAAGACCAGCCTGGACTACATAGAGAGCTCCAGGACAGCTGGAACTAAAGGGAGACCCCGTCTCAAAAAGACAAAAAAAAAAAAAAAAAAAGGCATAGTGTTCGATCAATTTGATAAAATTGAATAATCTTACAGGTATTTGCATGTTGCTGACTATTCTTGAGGAACAAGCCATGGATTCACTGTTGTTGGGCTCAAACAAACAAAATGATTTTATGCAGTCAATCCTTCACACAATGGAGAAGCAATCAGATGGTAATGTACTTTACTTGCTACATGCTTTTGAGTACTGCAGTGGCCTCTTTAACTGAGAATTGGGGTGAGAGTGTTGAGAGTGTGCAGAAAAGAACCTGGGGCTCAGGCACGCTGAGCAAGTGCTCTACTAAAATGAACTTTTGATGATGTAGGTCACAAATTCAGACTTGTAAATTGGAAAGGGCCTTTAGAATTTAATTCAACACTTTTCTTGGACAGAAGAAGTGATTCTAGTACAGGGAAGCTAGCTTCTTTTTCTTTTTTTTTTTTTTTAATTTTTATTTATTTATTTATGTGTATGAATGTACTGTCTGCATGCAGGTTTGTGCACCCATGTCATGCAATGCCGTGGAGGTCAGAAGAGGGTGTCGGATTCCCCTGGAACTGAAGTTCTCCTTGAATTGGAGTTACAGACGGTTCTCAGCCGCCATGTGGGTGCTGGGGATCGAACCCGGGTCCTCTGCAAGAGCAGTCGGTGCTCCTAACCGCTAGGCCATCTCTCCAGCCCCACTTATTTTTCTATAATGAAAGCCAGACCCTCTGGGGGGTGGTTGGAAAGGCATGATGTTAGTGTTAGGAGAGTCTCACCAGCTCGAGCCTCCTCTGGTCTCTCTGCTCTGCCTCTCAAGGGCTGCTCTGTCCAGTGTAAGATCCACTACCCACGTGAGGTTGTTGAGAGTGAATAAAAATTGAAAAATACAGCTTTACATTTTTACTAGCCATGTTTTTAAGGCTCAGTGACTACATAGTAGGGTGGGTACTAGACAGAATGGACAGAGAACCTTCTCATCACAGAAAATTGTCTAGGACAGGACTGTTGTAGATGATGTAGGGGGAACATGCCTGTAATCCTATGAAGCACCTGAACTTAAAGCCAGCTTGGGCTGCACAGTGAGACCCTGTCTTAAACTCTCCCTCCCCTCAAATAAAAAGTAAGCCCAAAATTTATAGTCATGTTATTTATTAGACTCTAATCATCTTTGGGTGATTGTGCCAAGCTAATTGTAAGGAATCTGTACTTAAATATTTAAATTTTAATCTTCATGAAGAAGGAAAGAATTGATAAAGACCAAGCATGTTAAATCCTATGAAAACATGTTTTACTTTCCTACAGGCAGGTTGACTGGTAATAGAAGCTTGTGTGGGAGATTTTAAAATAACACTTGTAATTGACTTGCCAGCATTTATTGCATTGTATATTTCTTCCTGTGCCTGTTTGCACATAAGGCTGCACATACCCTTCGAAGTATGTTAGCTAGCTCTTTAAGAAACTTTTTATAATTGTTTTTACCTAACTGATTTTTTTCCTTATTTGAAATCTTACTACACTTACAGCCTTGTCAGCTGCTGTGAAGGATGCAGAAAATTTGTAAAGAGGTCAAACAAGAGACGGTAAATCAGCTTGGCTAGAGATAGCAGAGTCATTGTCTAGCCTGGTCTACATAGCTGGAGCCCTGGTCCCACTCCACTCACTGCCAAACAAGCAGTTTAAAAGAGTTCTTCTCAAAGGGAGAATAGTTGAAAAATAAAATAAAATAAAATAAAATAAAATAAAATAAAATAAAATAAAGAGTTCGGTGAGAAGTAAGGCTAGGGTCTGGGACTAAACAGTATCAGGAAGAGAACAAGTTGGGACACTTGTCTCCAAGGAGGTGCTGTAGGAGTTAAGCACAGGGGAGGCGGTAAAGATAGACTCTTTTTGAGATTGGATGAGATTTTGATAGGTGCTGCTGATAGATGGCGAAGAGTTTCCGATAGTTGGGAGAGTGCCACTGATTGGTTTTTGCTAAAGATAGTGACTATTGGGACTTCGAAAAATAAAGCTGGAAAAAAAACAAAGTCTTGAAGTTCTTGATGAAGAACTTTAGGTGACATTGAACAGCTGTTGAAAGTCTTTAAATAGGACCAATGTCTCGCCAGTGTACATCTGGAGAGGATGAGGGAAGGGCTGTAGAAAGAACCTAAGGAGTAGCAAGATTCCTACAGATGGGACGAAGTAGATAATGAAGACAGGTCAAGACAGGGGGGGATGCAGCGGTGCTTCTGCTCACTCCTAGAATTTCTCTTTAGTCCCAGCTGGCCTGGAGACCAGGCTGGCTTTAAACTCACAGAGATCCACCTGCCTCTGCCTCTGCCTCTGCCTCCCGAGTGTTGGGATTAAAGGCATGTGACACCACACTTTGCAGAACTCCCCTTCTTATGCCATTCATTACATATGGCATACAAGATGAAGGCTCATGCTGAAGCAGAATTGTTTATTTTTTATTTTTTTTGAGACAGGATCTCCCTTTAGTCCCAGCTGGCCTGACTTGTAATTAGATCCATGAATACCATTTCTCATTAAACGTAAAAAAATAAAATTGTGTATGTGGGGCTAGAGAGATGGCTCAGCAGTTAAGAGCAGCAACTGCTCTTACAGAGGACCTGGGTTCGATTCCCAGCACCCACATGGTGGCTAGGAACAATCTTTTTTTTAATTTTTTTTTTTAAATTTATTTCTGTATGTGTATGAATGTACTGTCTGCATGCAAGTTTGTGCACCCGTGTCGTGCAATGCCGCGGAGGTCAGAAGAGGGTCTCGGATTCCCCTAGAACTGGAGTTCTCCTGGAATTGGAGTTTCAGACGGTTCTCGGCCGCCATGTGGGTGCTAGGGATCGAACCCAGGTCCTCTGTAAGAGCGGTCGGCGCTCTTAACCTCTAGGCCATCTCTCCAGCCCGCTAGGAACAATCTTTAACCCAGGCGTGGTAGTGCACACCTATAATTCCACACAACTCGGGCGCAGGTAGATCTCTGTCGCTCAAGGCCAGCCTGGGTTACAGAGTAAGTTTCCAGGGCAGCTGGGGCTATGGGGATACCCTGTCACAAAAAAAAAAAAAAAAATTGTTGTATGTAGTGAGGATAGGTTGGAGGGTCAGAGGACAACTCACGGAATTGGTTTCTTCTCTCCTTCCCAAGTGGGATCTGGGGAATCAAGCTCAGGTCATTAGGTGGGCAAAAGGGGGGGCAAGAGGGCATTTAACGACTGAGAAAAGCATCAGCCCTCAATTTGTTCACTCCACTCCTGTTTTTACTATACAGGCAATTGGGCGGATATACTTTTTTTTTTTTTTTTTTTTTTTTTTTTGTCTTTTCGAGACAGGTCTCCTGTAGCCCCAGCTGTCCTGGAACTCACTCCCTAGACCAGGCTGGCCTGAACTACTCACAGAGATCCGCCTTGCCTCTGCCTCCCAAGTGCCTAGGATTAAAGGCGTGGGCCCATGCCTGGCCGCCGGGAGGATATACTTCTGAGAGGGATAAGTTCATTACCAAAAAATGGTTTTAAATTGGCCAAATGTGGTGAAAGGTTGCTTTTAGGCTATTTTGTTGGGCATTTGATCCTTTATTTCCCATTATTTTATTTACTTATTTTGCAAAGAGAGTAAAGTATTTGAAGTTTAAAAAAATGCCAGCTTGTAAAAATCTGAAGATTGACATGACTTTAAATTACTTGCTGCTTTGCTTTTAGTTTTGTGGCTGACCAAAAATTGTTAATTCTCAATATATTTTACAATGTTTTTCTAATTATTTCATAATTCAGTGATACTTTGTATTTTAGATGATAGCCAGAATCCTTTCTGGCCAGCGTTACACTGTTTCATGGTGATTCTGGATCGCCTGGGATCTAAGGTGTGGGGTCAACTCATTGACCCCATCGAAGCGTTTCAGACTATCATCAACAACATGAGCTACAACAAGGAGATCCAGAGCATCCGGAGCAGCTCTGTACGGTTAGTTAAGGCGAGGTCAGAATTGAAGAGAATACCTGAGAAAGTCTGCTGGAACTGATTTACCAAGGAGACTTTCTTGAAACTCTGACCCTTCATTTCAGTAATTCCTATTTGTTCTTATATTTAAGGACTAAGTTAGAGCCGGAGCCACAGTTTGATGATATGGTGACTTGCAGCCAGATTGTGTATAATTACAATCCTGAAAAGACTAAAAAGGTATAAAGCATTTTGAAAAATTCAGACAATAGGCAGTGTGTTTGTAATTAGCTGATGTTTAGATAGCTATATTCTGCATCCACTGACTGCCTGAAGGTTCTGATAGAACCAGAGGTTGCGGTGCCACGGGGGGGGGGGGGGGGGGGGCGCGGGACGACCAAAAAAAATCTCTATTCGGTGGACTTCCTTTGTCTGTGATAGTGGTCATAAGCTCACTTAAAGGGAAGGGCTGACGACACATAAAGGTGGAAATTACATTTTCTTTAAACAATTG
Organism: Rhizomys pruinosus; assembly: GCA_009823505.1. Taxonomy (NCBI): domain Eukaryota; kingdom Metazoa; phylum Chordata; class Mammalia; order Rodentia; family Spalacidae; genus Rhizomys; species Rhizomys pruinosus. The sequence continues at coordinate 4,581,937 of VZQC01013594.1, forward strand.
TAATTCAAATGTGTATTTTTAATTTCTTGGGGATGATGTATATTAAAAATTATAGGGCTGGAGAGATGGCCTAGCGGTTAAGAGCGCCGACTGCTCTTACAGAGGACCCGGGTTCGATCCCCAGCACCCACATGGCGGCTGAGAACCGTCTGAAACTCCAATTCCAGGAGAACTCCAGTTCCAGGGGAATCCGAGACCCTCTTCTGACCTCCGCGGCATTGCACGACACGGGTGCACAGACCTGCATGCAGACAGTACATTGATACACATACGGAAATAAATAAAATTAAAAAAAAAAAATTATAGTGGACTGGAATAGTAAAATTGAAGAATATATTTCCTTTTGTACAATTTGGGTGTTAAACCCATTATGTTTATCTGATGTCATCTTTTCATTTTAGGACTCAGGGTGGAGATCAGCCATTTGCCCAGATTATTGTCCTAACATGTATGAAGAGATGGAAACACTGGCCAGTGTGCTTCAGTCAGATATTGGCCAAGATATGCGGGTTCATAATAGCACTTTTCTGTGGTTCATCCCTTTTGTTCAGTCCCTCATGGATCTTAAGGACTTGGGTGTGGCCTACATAGTAGAGGTTATTCATCATCTGCACTCTGAAGTCAAAGATGTCCTCAACCAGCCAGATGCTGTGTGTGACAAAGTCACTGAATTTTTTATTCTGATTTTGGTGTCCGTGATTGAACTGCATAGAAATAAGAAGTGCCTGCATTTGCTGTGGGTCAGTTCCCAGCAGTGGGTAGAAGCGGTCGTCAAGTGTGCCAAGCTTCCTTCCACCGCATTTGCAAGGAGTTCTGAGAAATCATCTGGAAGTATTTCCAAAGGAGCATCAATAATATCGTCACTGTCATTGCATTCAGCGCCATCTAACTCTGTTCAGCTGGCTTGTGTGCAGCTGATCCGGGGTCTCCTCAAAGAAGGTTACCAGCTTGGTCAGCAGGGTCTGTGTAAACGATTCTGGGATAAACTCAACTTATTCCTTCGAGGAAATTTATCTCTGGGTTGGCAGCTGACGACTCAAGAAACCCATGAGTTACAAACTTGTTTAAAGCAAATAATTAGAAACATAAAATTCAAAGTACCTCAATGTGGTTCTTTGGGGGATCCGAATAACACATTTAAAGCTCCTCTTCCTTTGAAAGAAGAACAATACCAGCTAGACAAGCCTAAAAAAGATGTTCATTGTCTGGAAAGCTGTAGCCCAACGTTTTTTAAAGAACCAATGAAAGCTGACACCTGTCAAGTATTGGTTAAAGCAGGTAAAACAGAAGAGAATGACTACAGGTTAAGGCATTCTAAAGATGAGAGTGTAGAAGATCATCTTCCAACTGAAGTGTGCTTAGAGCAGAATAGGAACAGCCTTGTTTTGGAAAGAGCTCAAGATCAGAATCAAGTTAGCACAGTGCATTCTGCAAAAGAGCATTCTTCATGTGCACCATGGGACTGTTCAAAAAGTGGCTCAGAATGGAGATGTGACAGAGGAGTAATAATATCGACACATTCACTGATTGATTCTAGCACCAGTTCTCTGGAAAAAGTGTCTGCATCAAGTGAAGACTCCTCATTAAAAGATAGCACCCTTGGCAAAACCTTAAAACCAAAGTCCAAAGCACAGAAAGATGAGATTTGTGCAAAGTTATCAAATGTCTTAAAGAAACAGCAAAGGAAAAGTAATTTGGTCAGTAACACCATCGATTTAGAGGAAAGTACAACACTGTCTAAAAATTCCTGTTCAGGAAAAGATGGAACAGTTCAAAAGGAGGGTGCTGTTGCATGTGACCTGCCTGCAGACCCCTACAGTGTTCTGGGAAATGAATGTGGGGAGGACAAAATTCAAAACAGTCCATCATTGAAAAAGAAACAGTTAAACAGTGAGGAGTTCCATCATTTTTCTTCTGATGAAAGTAAGTGTCAGATAGAAGAATGCCATGCTAGTGATGACTTGATATCATTTATAGAAGATACTAACAGAAAGAAGGAGATGTCTCCCTTTAAAGCTCCTTGTGTAAAGGCTGCACTTGAATCAAGAGAGGAGGAAATGAGTAAGCTTACAGAGCCGAGTTCTTCTACCTTGATCAAAGGGGCCAGTGGTGTCAGTTGTAGGTCTGCCGTCACAATAGATGTTCACACAGACAGAGAACTCGTCAGAATATGTACAATGACTCAAGCCACTGTTATAAAGTGTCCATCAGATTCCAGTAAGAAAAGGTCATCCCAGCAACAGAAAAGAGAAGGTAAACAATATCTGACAGCTAACCAAAGTAATGTCACCCCCCAAGTTATTATTATTTCAGATTCTGATGATGAGGATAATGATGAAATAGTTGTTAGTTTTGAGAAACACATTACAGAGGGTAAAGCAAGCACTGAGAAAGCATTTTCAGAGCAGCACAGTTCAAGAGCTCATACCAGCATGGAAAAGAGTCACATAAAGGAGGAGAGAACAAGGGGCCCTTTACAGTTGGAGGATTCAGATTCCCAGTGTTTCGAGTTTGAAAGTCTATCCGAAGTGTATTCAGCTTGGGACGATCACAAAGTAGACAACGAGAACTCGTTTCAAGAAGAAGGAAAAAGTTCATGTGTAACTCACGTGGCTGATAGCACCAATAGTAATTTGGGTCATGGAGTAAACTTTGTCTCAGAAGAGCCCGTTAGAAATGAAGTGGAAGGTGTTGTTGAAGAACCACACAGCAGTGTTCCTGTGGTGGAATACTGTAAAATTGAAGTGAAAAAATCTAAGAGAAAACGATACAACAGCTTTACTGATGAAGACCTTCAGTGGCCTTCATCCTCTGTCAGAAATGAGCAGTCTGAGGATGATGACAGTGTCACTAGAAACAGTGTAAAGTGTTCAGATGCAGGGACAGCCACCCCCAGTTCAAGTGCTCAGAGAGATTCTGTTGCCTCAGCGAAGAAGGCTGAGAAGCCTCGCACTTACTCCAAACCTGTTAGGAAAGTCCCAGTTTCTAAAACTACTAAGAAAACACATTCAGATAGCAGAAAGGGACAGAAAAAAAGTTCATGTTACATAAGTTGTAGAACCACTCCTGCTATTGTGCCACCAAAGAAATTTCGCCAGTGTCCTGAACCAACTTCAACAGCTGAAAAACTTGGTCTGAAAAAAGGCCCTCGGAAGGCATTTGAGTTGTCTCAGCGATCCTTGGACTGTTTAGTCCAGTTACGAGATCATGGCAAAAATGTTGGTGTAGTTGAGCCTCCCAAAAAGACTAAATTAATTTCTCCTCAAACACTTTCTGTCAAAAATAATAAGAAGTTGCTGACAAGTCAGGATCTTCAGTTTCAAAGGATGATGAGATCCAAATCCCACCAAAGTCGACGGGAACTTGCTTTCAGAAGTGCAGATGCTACAAGAGCAGGGCCACAGGCTTCTGACATGCTTGTGCCAGAGTCGGATGCATCGGGTAATTGTAAAGGAAGTGAGGTTCTTGCCACCAGTAACAAAAAGCAGTCAATGAAATGTCTGCCTTCTGAACCAGAGATGGTAATAGCAAAATGTGTTCCTCAGGTGATGGATGAAGCTTGTCCACTGTTAGATGGAAGGACAGATGAAATGATTGTCTCTACCTCTGAGGACTCTGTAACTAGAAGTGATGCAACAGAGCATCGTGCAGAGAGGAAAACTATGAAAGAAGTGGAGCCTGGTTCTGGTAGTGATACAGATGATGAGAATCTATTTCTAACACAACACGATCCTGTAGACATGGACATATGTTCACAAATAGTGAATAACACATCCATTATAGTGGCTGCTGAAAAAGTTACAGTTACAACAAAAGAGTCAGTAAGTCGGCCACAGGTGGAGTCTGTGAGTGACATGAAGTGTAAGTACAAGGACTGTGTTGAAGCCCGGAAAAACCAGAGTGATTACTGTGCGAGACACTGTGAAGCGAAAGCAGCGGATAAAGATGTGTTTCGGAAGCCAGCACTGCCTCTTTCTGTAGGCAAGGCTTTGAGACCCACGACTACCAAGATTTTCAGCTCAAGTGGTACTTCACGAACTGCCAATCTGTCCAAGTCCTTGGAAAGTACTTCACTTCCTTCAGCACCAAGAAATAAGTCAAGTGGGGTGCAGCCTAATTCGAAAGTGACACCATCTTTCTGCGTGGTGTCCCCAAAGCCAGTGGCAGAAGTGAGAAGCTTATGCAACATTTTTCAGTTTCACAATCTGAACAACACACAAAGTTACAAGCTTCCATTTGTTGAAAACACATTACCAGGCTCCTCTCAATCGGACACTTTGTTTCCCTCACAGTCTATCTTTGACACCTTCATTAAAGAGGTCTTAAAATGGAAATATCAGATGTTCGTGAACTTTGATAAATGTGGTGCCCCAGCAAGTCTGTGTCAGTCCATCTCAAGACCTGTGCCAGTCAGATTTCAGACTTGTGGAGATTATTTTAATGTTTTTCTCCCATTGATTATGCTGAATGCTTTTGAGACAGTAAGTATGCTTTCTTTTTTTATTTTTTCTTAACTGTATTTTATGTGTCTGAATGTGTTGCCTGCATGTGTGTAAGTGCCTGTGGAGGTCAGAAGAAAGTGTTGGATTCCCTGGAACTGCAGTTCTGGTTGGTTGTTAGTTGCCATGTAGATGCTGGGAATCAAACCCAGGTCCTTTACAAGAGCATTCAGTGCTCTTAACCACTGACCCATCTCTCCAGCCCCCTATGCTTGAATTCTTTGCCCGTTTTGTAAATTAAGATCAGAGAAACAGTCATGAGCATCTAACTGTGCATTGCTGTTTGAGTCTCCTTTCAGTCAGAAGGTAGTAGAAGACTGAGTTGGGGAGTGCTGAGACCCCGGAACAGTGATCCACTCCAGGTTACATTCCTTACACACTGTTCTTGGTTGTTGGGTACAGAGTGATCTGTAGAGAGGCAAGCATAGATCAGCAGACCAGTTACTGGTTTACTAGAGCAACCCAGGAGAAAAATGATGAGAGCTTAATTTGGGTGGTAGCTGCAGAGATGTAAAAGATTAATTAATATTTGGGGGGTGTATTTTTTATTTTATTTTATTATTTTATTTTTTTGAGACAGGGTCTCCCTTTTAGTCCCAGCTGGCCTGGAGCTCGCTCTGTAGACCAGGCTGGCCTTGAACTCAAAGAGATCCGCCTGCCTCTGCCTCCCAAATGCTGGGATTAAAGGTGAGCGCCACCACGCCCGGCAATTGGGGGGTACATTTTTTAGAAAGAAAGCATGGGTTACTAATGGAAATTGAAAGGTGATCCTGTGGGTTCTGGCTTAAGATCTGTGTAGATTGTGGTACTGTGTACTCTCGGAGTGACTTTGCCAGAGCCAGACAATGTAGTGGGACACATCAAACCAATAAATACATACTGTGAGAAAGCTGTGGTACAGCTGAGGATGTGTTTGGGTTCTTGTTGTGGGAAGGAAATAGACTGCACTGGAATAATTGTGTAATGTTGCTGCTGTGGGCTAGACACCAGGCTGATGTTGACGGTTTTTGCTAGCCAAAAGCCGTGGGTACTGTTAAGATGGTGCTCTATCACGGTCAGGAGGAAGTAGTTGGTTTACTTTTGTGCAGAAGTAGCTGAGCACCAGTCTCTGATGATGAGCTTCGTGACAAGTACTGAAGATCAATAGAGATTGAAATACTTTAATCAAAGTCTTACTGTAAAGTTTGGGGCTGGAGAGGTGACGAGCACTAGCTGCTCTTGGAGGGAACCATGATTTACCTCCCACAACCCACATGCAAGCTAATAGCTTCCAGGGAAATCCAGATCCTTTTTTGATAACCTTGAGCATTACATGCATGGGTGCACCTACATTCATGTAGGCAAAACACTCATATACATGAAATAAAAATCCCTAAAGATACATTTTAAAAACAAGTCCCCAACAGTAATGTTTTTTTAAAATATGTAAAATAGTTTATTGACACTAGCAGTTTCCTTTGTAAATTGGGGTTGGAAGTAGTCTGGAATTCTCCAAAGATTGACTTCTGATTGGAGTTTGGGGCTTTGGAAGAATAGAAGATGGACTGTTTTAGAAACTGGCAGAAAGAATGGTGAGAATTCTTGGTGAGAATCCCCAAGACCTGCAGCACATCCTAAGTCATTGTGGACTTGTGAAATGTCTCAAAGTGAGTTCATGGCTGTGGCCAATGTGTGGGGTCCATCAGCACTTGATGCTTCCCCAAGTGAGAGTGTAGTAGCAGGTGGCTGCTGAATACCGGAAAAGTATCTTATTTCTACTGAGGAGTAGTATTTTTAGCCTTTAGAACTTTGATGAGCAAATTTGATTAACCACATGTGGCTAATGGCTACCCAGTTGAACAGGGCAGTTGTGGGGAGTTTCATTAAAGTGCCCTAACAAATTTTAGGTTGTCACATGGGATTCTGTATTCTGATGTTAGTTGCTCACTTTGGAAAATTTTGCTATGTAGCAGGGCTTTCCAGAATGTTTTTTCTTTGTTTTTTTTTTGCTTTATATAGGTGGCACAAGAATGGTTTAACTCGCCAAATAAAGAGAATTTCTATCAGTTGCATTTACGAAAATTTCCAGCTGAATATAAAAAATATTGGGAGTTTACAAGTAAGTTCATTCATATGTTACTTGAAATATATGCTAACTGGAAATGTTTACTTATGAGGAGACACTGGCTCAGCTGGTAAAGGCCTTTGGTGACAAGCCCGATGACCTGAATTTGATCCCTAGAACTCACGGTGGACAGAGAGAGCTGTTCTGCAAGTTGTTTCCCATTTCTCTTGTTTTTTTTTTTTTTTTTGAGACAGGATCTCCCTGTAGTCCCAGCTGGCCTGCACCTCACTATGCAGACCAGGTTGGCCTTGAACTCAGAGAGATCCGCCTGCCTCTGCCTCCCAAGTGCTGGGATTAAAAGCGTGTGCCACCATGCCCAGCCTAAGACGGTTCTTAGCCACCATATGGGTGCTGGGAATCAAACCCAGGTCCTCTGCAGGAACAGTCAGTGCTCTTAACTGCTGAGCCATGTCTTTGGTCCCCATTTCTTTTTTTTTTTTTTAATTTTATTTATTCTTGTATGTGTATGAATGTACTGTGTACATGTAGGTTTGTGCACCCGTGTTGTGCAATGCCGTGGAGGTCAGAAGATGGTGTTGAATTCCCCTGGAACTAGAGTCAAAGACGGTTCTCAGCCGCCATGTGGGTGCTGGGGATCGAACCCAGGTCCTCTGCAAGAGGAGTCGGTGCTCTTAACCACTAGGCCATCTCTCCAGCCCCTCCCCATTTCATTTGTATATTTTGTCCCTATGTATGTAAATGCACCATGTGCATGCAGTGCCCAAGTAGGTCAGAAGAGGTAATTGGATCCCCTGCAGTTGGAATTAACAGGTGGTTGTTAGCTTCCATGTAGGTGCTAGGACCCAAATCTGAGTGCTCTGTAAGAGCAGCCAGAATTTTTAACCACTGAACCATATCTCTCACTCTAAAATTTTTTTTTTAATTTACTTATTTTTTATGTGTATGAATGTACTGTCCATATGTAGGTTTGTGTACCCGTGTTGTGCAATGCCGAGGAGGTCAGAAGAGGGTGTCAGATTCCCCTGGAACTGGAGTTCTCCTGGAATTGGAGTTACAGACGGTTCTTAGCCTTCATGTGGGTGCTGGGGATCGAACCTGGCTCCTCTGCAAGAGCAGTTGTCGCTCTTCACCACTAGGCTATCCAGCCCTTTTTTCTTTTCTTTTCTTTTTCTTTTTTTTTTTTAAGTTGGCCATGGTGGTGGTGCTGTGTGCCTGGTACACCAGCATTCATGGGTGGAAGCAGATTCTCTAGAGTTTGCTAAGGCATAAAGGAAAAAGGCAGAGGACTAGTTAACTCAATGAGCTAAATCACTAGTCAGTTCCAGCTGTGCGAATAAACTTTTAACAGGAAAGAAACAGCATATAGTATATTAGTTAGTTTTATGCCTTATCACAAAATACCGGACAGAAGTAGCTTGAGAGGAAAGGTTTAGCCAGGTGAGATGGCAGATCTCTAGTTGTGAGCCAGCCTGGTCTACATTGCAAGTTCCAGGCCAGTTAGAGCTATATAGTGAGACCCTGTCTCAAAAAGGGGAGATAGGAGGGTGGGGGAAGAGACTGAAGAGATGGCTTAGCCTTTAAGAGCACTGGTTGCTCTTGCAAAGGACCTAGCACTCACCTGGTGACTTAACAACTGTTTGGAACTCCAGTTCCATGGGATCTATAGCCCTCTTCTGGCCTCTCTGAGCCTTGCTTGATTTGGGTATATTAATATACATATAGGTGTGGTGGCACATGCCTTTAATCCCAGCACTCCGGAGGCCAAGATAGGCAGATCTCTTTGAGTTCAAGGCCAGCCTGATCTACATAATGAGTTCCAGGATAGCTAGGGCTACAGTGAGACCTTGCTTCAAAAAGACCAAAAAGGGAGCTGGAGAGATAGCCTAGCGGTTAAGAGCACCGACTGCTCTTGCAGAGGACCCGGGTCCCCAGCACCCACATGGTGGCTGAGAACCGTCTGTAACTCCAATTCCAGGGGAATCCAAGACCCTCTTCTGACCTCCGCGGCATTGCACGACATGGGTGCACAAACTACATGCAGTACATTCATACACATACAAAAATAAATAAAATTTAAAAAAAAACCAAAAAGTACTCAATACACATAAAATATAAACAAAAATCAGTACAAATAAAATATAAACAAAAATTAACAACAAAAGAACTAAGGACATACTATAACCCTGAAAGGACCACCTTAGTTACTATCAAACTAATGTCTGTTTTCTGTTTAGGATCCCATCCAGGATCCTAAGTCAAAGTTAGTTGTGTTGTCTTCTTAGGCAGTCCAGAACAGTTCCTCATTCGGCCTTCATTCTCATGAACACTATACAATTAGTTTGCAGAATGTCCATTTGGGGTTCTCAGATGTGGACTTGAAGAAGGGGTTGTCTTATGCTTCTCTGTGGAGTGTTTTTGAATGTTTCGTGCTCTGGAATTGGAGCCCAAGGGTTTTTTGTGATCTTACCTAACTGAGCTATACTCCAGCCCACAATTTAAAACTTCTTATTCACAATAGTTTTTCACAACTCTGAACGTATGGCTAGGTATATTTGAATACTATTTTCCTTTGTGGTTGTTTTTTGAGACAGGGTTTTTTGGCTGGCTGGAACTCAAGTCAGTGAGATCAGCCTGCTTCTGTCTCCTAACTGCTGGAATTAAATTGTGTGTATCACCATACCTAGCTGGGATGGTGGTTTTCAGTGGAAATTTTCTTAGTATGCTGGATCTCTTTCTGGCATTTTGTGGTATTTATATTGGGATTTAGTAATTGTTTTCTGTTCAGTTTTGAGGTAATGAGTTTTTTGTTGTCGTTTCGTTTTTTTAATATAAGTTCAAGGCTGGTGACATGGCTCAGTGGATAAAGATGCTTGCCAGCAAGTCTGATGGATCTAAAAGTTTGATCCCTGGGACCCACATGGTGGAAGGAGAGAAACGACTCCTGATAGCTGTCCTCTGACTGCTCTACTAGCACATCTCCACCTGTGTATGCATACCTTTCTTCCCCACACACAAATGAATGAATGTAATAATTAAAATTTTTCATGTGTATGAGTGTTTTGCCTACATGTATGTAAGTGCACCCTTATGGTATTGTACTCACAGAGGTCAAAAGAGGGCAGCAGATCCTCTGGGACTGGAGTTAGCCTTCATGTGGGTGCCAGGAACCAAACCCTGGGCTTCTGCAAGAACAGGCAGTGCTTTTAACCATTGAGCTATCTCTCCAGTGTGCTGGGACACACTGTTAACCCCAGCACCAGGGAGGCACAGGGAGGTCCTTCTCTGTGAGATCCAGGCCATCTGGGGCTACGGGGAAAACCTGTATCAAAGTAAGACAAAACTTACAATGTCAGTGGCAGCTTTTTCTGTCCGTGTAGCAAAGTCCAGATATTTTAATGATAAGTTGTACCATTTTTTGAGAGCTCCACCTGCCTCTGCCTCCTGAGTGCTGGGATTAAGGCATGTGCCACCATGCCCAACCCAACATTTTGTTTTTATTTAATTTTATTTTTAATACTTTTTTTTTTTTTTTTTTGTTTTTTTAGTCTTTTTGAGACAGGGTCTCCATGTAGCTCTGGCTGTCCTGGAGCTCACTACAGACCAGGCTGGCTTGAACTCAGCAGAGATCTGCCTGCCATTGCCACCCGAGTGCTGGGATGAAAGGGGTTAAAGGCAGGCACCACCACACCCAACCTAATGACTTTTTTTTGTCTTTTTGAGACAGGGTCTCCCTGTAGCCCCAGCTGTCCTGGAACTCACTTCGTAGACCAGGCTGGCCTTGAATGCACTGGTATCCTCCTGCCTTTTCCTCCTGAGCTAATTATGTTTTTTGTTTTGTTTTGTTTGTTTGTTTGTTTGTTTGTTTTTGTCTTTTAGAGACAGGGTCTCCCTTTAGTCCCAGCTGGGCTGGAGCTCACTATGTAGACCAGGCTGGCCTTGAACTCATGGAGATCTGCCTGCCTCTGCTTCCCAAGTGCTAGGATTAAAGGCATGTGCCACCATGCCCAGCCACTAATTATGTTTTTAAAGTTTTAAATTACATTCACTTATTTTTGTATGTGCCAAGATGTGTGTTTTTCTCAGAGGATAGCTTGCTAGAGTCTTCTTCCACCATGTGGGTCCTGGGGATGGAACTCATGTTGTCAGGCTTGGAGATGAGAGTCCTTACTGAGACCATCTTTCTAGTCCCTATTTACATACTTTTCTATGTCAGTGGTATTAAGTGTAATTGGTGTGGGGGGTGTATAGTGTTGGAGCGCAAACCTAGGTCCTCACACATACTAGGCATTTTTACTGCTAAGCTATAGCTATGCCCCCAACCCTTGAATTGTCATTTGAAGACATGTTTCATGAGCCCAGCAGCCTCAAACTAGCCAAGACTGAAGCTGAACTCCTGATGTTCCTTCCTCCACTTCCCAGGTGGCTAACGTCATTCACTCACACCATTCCTTGAGCATACTCACCCAGTGCTTTTGGTTTCCTTTCCTTTTATGGTAGAATGGTGTCAATGGATATACTGCATTGTGTTTATTGATGGAATTGGAGTTACTTCTACCTTCTAGTTACTATGAAAATTGACTGATTTTAAGTGCACAGTTCAAAAGTTTGGCAGATGTGTACATTTGTGTCCCTACCACAGAGTATTTTGTCCTGACACTTCTCTGCACATGGTCCTCCCCTCTGTTGTCCCTTTACACTATTGGTCTGTTCTCTGTCACTTCAGTTTTGCTGTTACTAGCAGGTGGTGTGAAACTGTCATTTCTCCCTTGTTTGAAGTGCAATCAGTAGCTTTAAAATTCCTGCATTCAAATCTATTTCTGAATTTAATGAATCTGTAATTTTGAAATTGGAGAATCTCCTGGTTAAAAATCAGAAGCCCAGACATGACAGCACAGCAGGCATGATAGCACAGCAGGCATGATAGCACAGCAGGCATGATAGCACACCAGACCTGATAGCACACCAGCATGATAGCACACCAGACATGATAGCACACCAGGCATGATAGCACACCAGACCTGATAGCACACCAGGCATGATAGCACACCAGACATGATAGCACACCAGGCATGATAGCACACCAGGCATGATAGCACACCAGACATGATAGCACACCAGGCATGATAGCACACCAGGCATGATAGCACACCAGGCATGATAGCACACCAGCATGATAGCACACCCACCAGCATGATAGCACACCCACCAGCATGATAGCACACCCACCAGCATGATAGCACACCAGGCATGATAGCACACCAAACCTGATAGCACACCAGGCATGATAGCACACCAGGCATGATAGCACATCAGGCATGATAGCACACCAGGCATGATAGCACACCAGACCTGATAGCACACCAGGCATGATAGCACACCAGACTTGATAGCACACCAGGCATGATAGCACACCAGACCTAATAGCACACCAGGCATGATAGCACACCAGCATGATAGCACACCCACCAGCATGATAGCACACCCACCAGCATGATAGCACACCCACCAGCATGATAGCATACCAGGCATGATATCACACCAGGCATGATAGCACACCAGACCTGATAGCACACCAGGCATGATAGCACACCAGGCATGATAGCACACCAGGCATGATAGCACACCAGCATGATAGCACACCAGACCTGATAGCACACCAGACCTGATAGCACACCAGCATGATAGCATACCAGCATGATAGCATACCAGCATACTTTGTAGTCCCAGCACTAGACAGGGAGGACTGAGAGTTAAAACCAGCCAGGGCTCTACAGGTGACTGTTTCAAGCAATAAAATAAAAATGAGAATGAACTGTAAGGAAATCAAATGCATAGCTGCTTCTCAATATTATGTCTATTTTGGATTTGTGGCGTTTTTGAACATCTCTATTTGTATTCCTTGAAATTTTCATGTATGTTAAGTAATGTGTCTTGATCATACCCACTCCTTACTTCCCACACCTCCTTCAGCTTCCCCATCACCTCCCAAGTTCATGTTCTTATAATTTTTTTTTTTTTTAATTTATTCTGGTCTTTCTGAGACAGGTTCTCCTTGTAGCCCCAGCTGTCGTGGAACTCACTATGTAGACCAGGCTGGGAGTGCTGGGATTACAGGCATGTGCCAACATGCCTGGCTTTATTTTCTCCTTGTATAATTTTCAGGTTTGTTTTTTTTTTAACCTATTGAGTCCAATTAGTACTGTCTCTGTGTGCGAGGACATGGCGTCATCCACTGAAGCACCTGTGGCCACACTCCCCAAGAAAGCCCCTCTCCTCCCCCAGCAGCTTCTCAGTGAGGGGCAAGGGCTCGAGCTCCTTCCCCTGCACGCTGGAGCTGACCTGTCTGGATCTTGTGTAAGTCTTGGATAAGTAATCACAGTTGCTGGGAGTTTATTTGTGGCAATTTTTAAGAAAACTTGTTATAATCTGTACTTTGAATTTTTATTATATTAGATTGCCATTTTATTTTATTTTTTTATTTTTTATTTTTTGGTCTTTTTGAGACAGGGTCTCCCTGCAGCTCTGGCTGTCCTGGAACTCACTCTGTAGACCAGGGTGGCCTCGAACTCACAGAGATTTGCCTGCCTCTGCCTCCCAAATGCTAGGATTAAAGGCGTGTGCCACCACGCCCGGCATTTATTTATCTCTGTATGTGTATCAATGTACTGTCTGCATGCAAGTTTGTGCACCCGTGTTGTGCAGTGCCGTGGAGGTCAGAAGAGGGTGTCGGATTCCCCTGGAACTGGAGTTCTCCTGGAATTGGAGTTTCAGATGGTTCTCGGCCGCCATGTGGGTGCTGGGGATCGAACCCAGGTCCTCTGTAAAAGTGGTTGGCGCTCTTAACCGCTAGGCCATCTCTCCAGCCCCTAGAACGCCATTTTAAAGTATACACAGACTCCACCAAGACTTTATACCTTTGAGCCTCCTACAATGATTTAATTTCTTTTAAGTTCATCTTAAAATCTTGTTAGAGTTAAATAAATGATGATTTTTGTTTCATAGTCCAACTGGAGGAATCTGACCTTGCTAAACAGCTTCATCCAAAGGAAAATGATTTGGTGTTTTTGGTTCGTGAGAGAGTGAACAGAGAGAAGAAAGACACAGACAGAAACTTGGGCCAAGATCCTAATGAGTATTACTGTGGTTATGTTCACAAATTCCGCCGCACTTCCGTCAGTAAGTCAGTCAGTAGCCATTGGCAAGGCTGCCTGCTTGTTTCTACCTAGATTGTGCTTGCTTAGTATTTTAGAGTTCCTTTTTTTACTTTATTCACTTAAGACCCTGAACTTATTACTTACCATCTAAAATAATTGAAAAGATGTATTTTGTTTGTAGTTATATGTCTCTTGTGTCTGTGTGTGGGTGTGCACATGACTGCAGGGGCCTTTGGAGGGCAGAGGTGTCAGATCCCCCTGGAGATGGAGTTGCAGGCAGTTGTGAGCTGCCTGACGTTGGTGCTGGGAACTGAACCCAGGTTCTGTGCATGAGCGAGCAGCATGCACTCTTAACCAGCTTTCCCTAGATGGAAAGTCCTGCCAGCCTGTCTCTACCCCGTGATCTTAGAGCTGGTGGTTCTTCACCTGTCGTACTCCTCCTTAAAAAGACAGTTCGCTCTCCCTCACTTCCCCTCCCTGTATCTCACCAGGAAGCTCTACCCCACTCCTCTCCTGTGTTCCTCTCCTCGCCCCTTTCCCTGTCTGCATCTGCACTTAGCACTGCCTAACACTGATTTGTTAGCAGAAAAAAAGTTTCTGGAGGATAGAAACATTGTCTGGCTCTTAGGAAGCATTAAGTAACACAAATGAATTATTTAAATATATCATAAAAATGTAAGTTATAAATAACCTGGAACCTTTTTTTATTTACTGGTAAATCATTTTTCCTCCTTTTTTTCACAATAGTGCATAATGGGAAAGCTGAGTGCTCCCTTTGCATACAGACTCAAGATAACTTGCCAGCTAAATTAAATGACTTTATAAAATGTATTGTAATCAGTTCTCTGGTGACTACACAGAGGAAATTGAAAGCCATGTCTCTCTTGAGTGGTCGGAACCAATTGGCCAGAGCTGTTCTGAATCCAAACCCCACGGACTTCTGTACCAAGGATTTGCTAACTCCGACATCAGAGACAATTGTGAGTATTGAGTAGATGAGGCCACGGGAAGTCAGAAGACTTAACAAGGTGTTTTTACTGCTGTGTGTACCTTCTGTATGTTCACCAAGACATGCTCTCTGAGCATACGTAGTGGAGTTTAGTTTTCTGTAATATTACAGAGTGTATAGATTAGCTTATATCAGGGAAAGGTACAGAACAACAAAGATTTGAAGGAATGCTGAAAGAGCACCATTAAAATGTTCCCTTAGCATCCTTTTTTTAAAAATTTATTTTATTTTATTTATTTATTTATGTGTATGAATGTATTGTCTGCACGTAGGTTTGTGCACCTGTGTTGTGCTATGCCACGGAGGTCAGATGAGGGTGTCGGATTCCCCTGGAACTGCAGTTCTCCTGGAATTGGAGTTACAGACGGTTCTCAGCCGCCATGTGGGTGCTGGGGATCGAACCTGGGTCCTCTGCAAGATCGGTCGGCGATCTTAACCACTAGGCCATCTCTCCAGCCCCCTCTTTAGCATCCTATTAAAATGTTACTTGGGTGTTCAAACTTCAGGAGTTTAAGAATTTCAGATTTAGTGGAGTTTTCCACTTAAATAGTTGGTGTAGAATTGGCCAGGATTAGTGTAAATGCAAAGTTGTAATTATCATCTTGCATAAAACTATATTTTTGATTGTAAAAAACTCTTATGTGTGTGAGCTGGAGGCACACTTTAATCCCAGCACTTGGGAGGCAGAGGCTGGCAGAGGCTGGCAGACGTCTGAGATTGAGGACAGCCTGGTCTGCATGGTGAGTTCCAGGACAGATGGGGCTACAAGGAGACCCTGTCTCAAAGACACAGACACCCACATATACCAGGAAATCCCACTTTGAGTCCCATCATGTTCTAGGGCCTCCTTGGGCAGCCTGCTGTTTCTTATTCTTTAAGGAATCATAGTTTTATGAGCAACAGGTTGAAGCTCAAAGAGGTGAGTAGCAGCCATCTAATTTGAAAGGAAAACTGAAACTTAGACTCAGGCCTGACTCTCAATCTGATTTTTCCTACTTTATTAAATATTAAGAAATATGGGGGGCTGGAGCGATGGCCTAGCGGTTAAGAGCGCCGACCGCTCTTGCAGAGGACCGGGGTTCGATCCCCAGCACCCACATGGCGGCCGAGAGCCTTCTGAAACTCCAATTCCAGGAGAACTCCAGTTCCAGGGGAATCCGGCGCCCTCTTCTGACCTCTGTGGCATTGCACGTCACGGGTGCACAGACTTGCATGCAGACAATACATTCATACACATAAGGAAATAAATAAAATTAAAAAAAAATATTAAGAAATATGGAATGCTTTTACTAAGAGAATCAACAACGTAGAAGAAAAGTCAGTATTGACGAAAATAATAGGTTAATTTACAAAATTTACTGCAATCATATAAGAATCAGAAGCAAGGGGGTGGAGAGATGGCTTAGCGGTTAAGAGTACTGGCTGCTCTTGCAGAGTACCCGGGTTCGATTTCCAGCACCCACATGGCAGCTAACAATCGTCCCTAACTCCAGTTCCAGGTAATCGAACAACCCTCTTCTGACCTTTGGGCATTGCATGACATGATGGATGCACTTACCTATGCTCAGGCAAAAACACTCAGACACGTAAAATAAAAATAATAAGTAAAATATCTTTTTTAAAATCTGGATGTGGTGACGTACGCCTTTAATCCCAGCACTTGGGAGGCAGAGGCAGGCGAATCTCTGGGCGTTCAAGGCCAGCCTGGTCTAGAGAGTGAGTTTCAGGACGGTTGGGTTATAGGGATTTCTGTCTCAAAAAGACAGAAAAAAAAGAAAAATCTTTAGCTGGGCGTGGTGGCGCACACCTTTGATACTAGCACTTGGGTGACAGAGGCAGGCAGATCTTTGTGAGTTCAAGGCCAGCCTGGTCTACAGAGCAAGTTCCAGGACAGCTGGGGCTACAGGGAGACCCTGTCTAAAAAAAACAACCTAGCTGGGCGTGGTGGCGCACCCCTTTAATCCTAGCACTCAGGAGGCAGAGGCAGGCTGATCTTTGTGAGTTCAAGGCCAGCCTGGTCTACAGAGTGAGTTCCAAGACAGCTGGGGATACAGGGAGACCCTGTCTCAAAAAGACAAAAAAAAAAAAACTTTTAAAAATCATAAAAGTGCCTGGCGCGATGGGGCACGCCTTTAATCCCAGCACTCGGGAGGCAGAGATAGGTGGATCTCTGTGGGTTCAAGGCCAGCCTGGTCTACAGAGCGAGCTCCAGGACACCTGGTACTAAAAGGGAGATCCTGTCTCAAAAATACCAAAAAAAGTGTAAAACCAAAAAGAAAAAAAAATCATAAAAGTACAACCAAATTTATGTGTGCTGAAGCCTATAGACACTAATTAGTAATAACTAATTAGGTTTTTCACTAGTTGTGAAAGTTCTTCTTAGATTAGTGAGTTTGGGATCTTGCCTGGCCATAATGAAGCTGTTTGTGTGTGATATAGATTGGCAGATATTTGAATAGATGCTTTTCATTGCCTTTCTCCCATGTATCACCACAGAAAAAAAACTCAGCTTAGAAAAAACTCTTTTTCTATAGATTACCTATCTAAAAGAATTTAATGAAGACCAAAAGAAAGCAATAGAAACTGCATTCGCCATGGTGAAACACTCACCATCAGTTGCCAAAATCTGCCTGATTCATGGACCACCTGGAACAGGAAAATCAAAAACAATTGTTGGCCTGTTGTACCGCTTACTGACAGAGGTAGGTAGGGTGCTATTAACTGGGGATATGCTTTTACGTTAACCTAAATTAACTGACATGCAATTATTAAAATGCTGTTTCTTTTTTATTTTTTATTTTTATGTGTATGAATGTACTATCTGCCTGTAGGTTTGTGCACCTGTGTCGTGCAATGCTGTGGAGGTCAGAAGAGGGCGTCGGATTCCCCTGGAACTGGAGTTAAAGACAGTTCTCAGCCACCATGTGGGTGCTGGGGATTGAACCCTGGGTCCTCTGCAAGAGCAGTCAGAGCTCTTATCTGCTAGGCCATCTCTCCAGCCCTATTTATTATTTTTTATGTGTATGAGTGTACTGTCTGCATGTAGGTTGGTGGACCTGTGTCGTGTAATGCTGCGGAGGTCAGAAGAGGGCGTCGGATTCCCCTGGAAGTGGAGCCAAAGAGGTTCTTAGCCATCATGTGGGTGTTGGGAATTGAACCCAGGTCCTCTGCAAGAGCAATTGGCTCTCTTAACCGCTGAGCCATCTCTCCAGGCGCAGAATGCTGTTTCTTTTAAAAGACTTATTTTTGTGGTTTTTTTTTTGAGATGTGGTCTCCCTGTAGTCGCAGCTATCCTGGACTTAACTATGTAGATCAGAGTGGACTTGAACTCAGAGATCCGCTTGCTTCTGCCTCCCAAGTACTGGAATTAAAAGCATGCATCACCATATGCAGCTTTGTATTTTTATGTGTATGGGTATTTTGCCTTCAGGTAGGTGTTCGTGTGTTGTGCAATCCTCAGGCCAGAAGCAGGCATAGGATCCCCTGGAAGTAGATTTATGGATGGTTGTTAGCTGTCCTGTGTGTGCTGGGAACCAAACCTAAGTTCTCTGCAGGAACAGCTAGTGCTCTTAACTGTTGAGCCGTCTCTCCAGCCCTAAAGATATATTTATTTTAATTTTTAATTTATTATTGTATGTCTGAGTATACTGTCTGCATGTAGGTTGGTGCACCCATGTTGTGCAATGCCGTGGAGGTCAGAAGAGGGTGTCGAATTCCCCTGGAACTGGAGTTAAAGATGGTTCTTAGCCGCCATGTGGGTGCTGGGAATCGAACCTGGGTCCTCTGCAAGAGCAGTCGTTGCTCTTAACCGCTGAGCCATCTCTCCAGCCCCAAGATTTATTTTTAGTTTTGGTATTTTTGAGGCAGGGTCTTCCTTTTAGTACCTGCTGTCCTGGAGCTCGCTCTGTAGACCAGGCTGGCCTTGAACTCAGAGATCCACCTACCTCTACCTCCCAAGTGCTGGGATTAAAGGTGCGCCCGGCTCCAAGATTTATTTTTATTAATGTGTGATGCCATGTGTCTGTGCCGTTAGAGAAGGAAGCATCTCGAATGCACTCTTGCACTGTTGGTTGGAGAGCAGTGGTATAAACTTATGCCTGATTAGGCTTTGTTTTTGTTTTGGGGGTTTCTTAACTGTGCTGAGGATGAAGCCCAGGGCCTTGTATGTGCTGAGCAGGTGCTCTATGTATGGCACATCCCCCTCACCTGTGCCAATGACTTTAATACTGTGATAATGCTTTTATCTTTATGGTGGGAACTCGTAAGCATTCTGAAAAGTAGAAGATGACTTTAGAGTTCTTTGTGTTTGTGTTTCTCGCGGCAAATTGTAGAGCCATAGGAAAGGCCGTTCAGATGAAAACTTCAACGCCAAGATCAAACAAAACCGCGTCCTCGTGTGCGCACCTTCAAATGCAGCTATTGATGAACTTATGAAAAAAATTATCGTTGAATTCAAAGAAAAATGTAAAGACAAGAAGAATCCTCTGGGTATATTACTCAGTTTTGTTCTGATTTGTTTACATCTTATTCTGTGTACTCGTGTGTGGGGTGTGGTCTTCAGGTGTAGCTCAGATGACAACTTTCAAGTGATGGTTTTCTGCTTCTACCATGTGGGTCCCAGGAGTCAAATTCAGGTTCTCAGGTTTGGTACAAGCACCTCCAGCTGTTGAGTATTCTTGCTGGCCCCTTAACATGGATTTTTATTTTATTTTATTTTTTTTTAATTTTATTTATTTCTGTATGTGTATGAATGTACTGTCTGCATGTAGGTCTGTGCACCCGTGTCGTGCAATGCCGCAGAGGTCAGAAGAGGGTTTCGGATTCCCCTGGAACTGGAGTTCTCCTGGAATTGGAGTTACAGATGGTTCTTAGCCGCCATGTGGGTGCTGGGGATCGAACCCGGGTCCTCTGCAAAAGCAGTCGGTGCTCTTAACCGCTAGGCTATCTCTCCAGCCCCTATTTTTTGTTTTTTAATACAGGGTCCCCTTGTAGCCCCAGCTGGCCTAGAACTCACTATGTAGACCAGGCTGGCCCTGATCTCACAGAGATCCATCTCTCTGCTGGGATTTAAAGGCGTTTGCCAGCATACCTGCTTGACATGGATTTTATTTTATTTTTATTTATTTATTTTTTTTAATTTTTTTTTATTAATTTTTATTTATTTCTGTATGTGTACAAATGTACTGTCTGCATGCAAGTCTGTGCACCCGTGTCGTGCAATGCCACGGAGGTCAGAAGTGGGTGTCGGATTCCCCTGGAGCTGGAGTTCTCCTGGAACTGGAGTTTCAGACGGTTCTCAGCCGCCATGTGGGTGCTGGGGATCGAACCCGGGTCCTCTGCAAGAGCGGTCGGCGCTCTTACCCGCTAGGCCATCTCTCCAGCCCTTGACATGGATTTTAAAATGTAATTTTTTTTTTCAGTCTTCTTTGAATGACGTAACAAGCCAGTTCTGGTAACAACTGCCATGTGGGGCTGTGGCCTGTATGCACTTGGTGATTGATTTTTGCCAGTATTTTAATGACCATTTGCCTTGTAGCAGGCACTGTGCCAACTACTGAGGTTTCAGCAGTGAGTACTTTATAGTGAGCGTAATGAGAAATTAGATCAGTGGGCAGTAAGAATGTGGAGGGTGCAGTCTGTACTGAAGCTAAGATATTTGCAGACACCTGAGAAGGGCCCCTTGATGCAGTTGTGTGAGGGTTGAGTGGGGAAGGCATTTGAGGAAGTGATATCCAAGATAAAGCCTTGAAGATGAGCTAGGAGTTAGCCACAGGAAGGGAGGGCAGTGAAGCAGAGGTGCCTGTAAAGAAAAAGGATGAGGGTAGGAGAACTTCCGGTGGTTGAGTAGCTAGAATGCAGTGAGGCTCACAAAGGTACCAGGGGTCTAGTTTGCTCTGTGCAGCATCCCCAGTTCTAGAGCACTGCCCGGCACGTGGTTAGGCTTAGTAAATGTTCAGTAATAGGAATTCTAGCACAGTGGGAGGTGAAGAAGGACAAGACTTATTGAAAGCAGTAAAAACAATCATTAGTGAGTATGGAGTGCTTGTTAGCATCAGTAATTGTCAGTCCTGTGAGCTCTGCCAGGCATTGTGTGTGTGACCTGGCCACTTGTAGTGAGTAGAAGTGATACACACTTGCCTTCTAGGGTGTCTGAAGAAATCTGCACTGGTGCACAGGTCTGGAGTGTATGTAGCTCCTGGCATGTGTCAGAAGCTCTTGGTTCCCTCTCTGATTGTTAATAAATATATTTGCTTAGAAGTATATATTTTTTTAATTTTTTTTATTTTATTTATTTCTGTATGTGTATGAATGTACTGTCTGCATGCAAGTCTGTGCACCCGTGTCGTGCAACGCTGCGGAGTTCAGNATGAATGTACTGTCTGCATGCAAGTCTGTGCACCCGTGTCGTGCAACGCTGCGGAGTTCAGAAGAGGGTCTCGGATTCCCCTGGAACTGGAGTTCTCCTGGAATTGGAGCTTCAGACGGTTTTCAGCCGCCATGTGGGTGCTGGGGATCGAACCCGGGTCCTCTGTAAGAGCGATCGGCGCTCTTAACCGCTAGGCCATCTCTCCAGCCCCAGAAGTATATATTAAATGGAGAAACACCATATGTGGGGATGAGATTATTGGCAGTATCCTTACTAACTTTTAAGAGTGATTTTTTTTTTTTAATCAACAGGAAATTGCGGAGATATAAATTTAGTACGACTGGGTCCTGAAAAGTCTATTAATAATGAGGTCCTAAGATTTAGTTTGGACAGCCAAGTTAATCACAGAATGAGTAAGTACTAACCTTATTTTGTATGAGTGTTTTCTGTTTCCCCCGTTGAGGTTAAAAAAAAAAATCTAACTTGGGCACTAATGATAATTGGAGACCTCAGAAATAGTCTATGTCTGGGAAGGAGTTCTCCTTCTCATTGTGTTTTTTATGTGTATGAATTTGTTAGAATTAACATGTGATTTTTAAATTTATATTAGAAAAAGACTTGCCTTCTCATGTTCAAGAAATGCATAGAAGAAAAGAGTTTCTAGATCGTCAGCTCGATGAGCTTTCCCGCCAGCGAGCTTTATGCCGAGGTGGGCTGGAAACACAGGTATCTGAACATTTCCTAACTCTAATCTTTGAGGAATAACTTAACACACAAACCAGCTGATGCATGTGTGATGTCATTCTTTTACTGGGGAATATATGATTCCTAGATAAGTCTGCAAAAGTTGTGCACCTTAGGTCAGCAGTTGCCAAGCTTTTGTTTGTAAAGATAAGAAAGCAAATATTGTAAGTTTCATAGAGCACACAGGATGTTACAGCTTCTCAACTATCTTAGAGCTCTAAAACTGTCAACGTAGCCAGATTATATATTTAAGTTATTTTGGGTTGTTTATTAGGCACATTTCAGTTGATAAAACCCAGTCCAAATTAGGTTAAACCAAAAGGGGATTTACTGGCTCAAATACTCAAGAAAGCCAAAAGTGAATTAGCTTCCAAGAGGCCTACCTGGTGACACTTCTCCGATCTATGGTTGGTTTTCCTCTGTATGTTAGCCATTTCTTTTCCATGGGAAGACAAGTGCTGGCACCTCTGGGCTACACCGTCCAGGTTAAACCCCATATCCGTGCATCAGTTCAAAGGTTTTACCCTCTGATCATTCTCTGTCGACAAGCTGGGCTAGTCCCTGGTTTTATTTAGGGAGCGGTGGTGTGAGTTCCCAGGCCTGTTACATGGTCATCGTGGTGGCAGGAGGACTGTTGGGGTTGTGTTTGAACCCACCTAGAGAAGGGGGGTGGCTGCTCTGAGGGCTGAGATGCTAAGCTGACAAAGGACATAGACACACTAGACAGCTGAGCATGTCAGGAAAGAGGAAATGTTCTATTTAGTTATTTATTGGTGAGATATTTGGACTTCTGAAAGGTGAAGCTGTGATGGAAGCACGCTGGTGTACTCGGGTCTCATGACATTCTATTTGTTTTTTTTTTTTCCAGAAAGAAGAATTAGATGAAAAGATTGTCAAAGTTTCAAAAGAAAGGCAAGAACTCGCTTCAAAAATTAAAGAGGTAATATACTATTTTCTTTATGAAATAGTTGAGACAACATGAGAGCTGAAGTTAAAGTTTAAAAACTGATATAAAAAAATTATACCTAAAAACGTGGAGAAAATTATATGATCACATACTTTGTGTGTGTGTGTGTGTGTGTGTGTGTGTGTGTTTGAGACAGGGTCTTCTGTAGCTCCAGGTGTCCTGGAATTCACTTTGTAGACTAGGCTGGCCTTGAACTAACAGAGATCCCTGAGTGTTAGGATTAAAGGCCTGTGCACCATGCCTGGCCTTACAGTTTTATTTATTTATTTTTATTTTTTTATGTGTATGAATGTACTGTCTGCATGTAGGTTTGTGCACCCTCAGAAGAGGGTGTCAGATTCCCCTGGAACTGTAGTTAAAAACGGTTCTCAGCCGCCATGTGGGTGCTGGGGATCGAACCCGGGTCCTCTGCAAGAGCTCTTAACTGCTAGGCCATCTCTCCATCCCCACACTTATTTTTTTAAATTAAAAAAAAATGTTATTTATTCTTGCCGGGTGTGGTGGCACGTGCCTTTAATCCTAGCACTTGGGAGGCAGAGGCAAGCAGATCTTTGTGAGTTCAAGGCCAGCCTGGTCTACAGAGTGAGTTCCAGGACAGCTGGGGCTACAGGGAGACCCTGACTTGAAAAGGCCCAAAAAAAAAAAGTTATTTTTATGTGTATGAATGTACTGTCTGCATGCAGGTCTGTGCACCTGTGTCGTGCAATGCCTTGGAGGTCAGAAGAGGGTGTTGGATTCCCCCTGGAACTGGAGTTAAAGATGGCTCTCAGCCACCATGTAGGTGTTGGGGATTGAACCCTAGTCCTCTGCAAGAGCAGTCAGAGCTCTTAACTGCTAGGCCATCTCTCCAGCCCACTTTTTTTTTTTTTTTTTTTACACAGGAGTAGTTTCGTTTCATCTCACCATCTTGAGATTTCTAGGAAAGTGATTTAAAATAATTTTTTTTCTAATCATTTGTTCTTGTCTGTTTTCTTTTTTTTTTTTTTTTTTTTTTATTTTTTTTTATATTTATTTTTTTTACTTTATTTATTTTTTGTGTATGAATGGTACTGTCTGCATGTAGGTTTGGCACCTTGGTCTGCATGCCTCAGAGTCAGAAGAGGTGTCGGCATTCCCTGGAACTGGAAGTTAAAGACGGTTC
>VZQC01013594.1:4614277-4633117 GCA_009823505.1 Rhizomys pruinosus
ATATATATATATATATATATATATTGCTTTTTTGTATGATAACTGTCATTGAAAATTGAAAATTATTGTGCTTTGCTGGGCATGGTAGTGTGTGCCTTTAATCCCAGCATTCGGGAGGCAGAGGCAGGGGCATCCTGACCAGCCTGGTCTACACAGTGAGTTTCAGGCCAGCTGGGACAGAGAGAGACCCTGTCTGGAAGGAAAGGAAGGGAAGGAAGGGAAGGAAGGGAAGGAAGAGAGGGAGGGAGGGAGGAAGGAAGGAAGGAAGGAAGGAAGGAAGGAAGGAAGGAAGGAAGGAAGGAAGGAAGGAAGGAAGGACAGTGATGACACAATTTTCTTTTGTTTAGGTCAGTTTTTTCACACTGAGGTTGTAGCCATTATTTGGCTTATGAAATAAAAGTAAGATTAGTGTGCGCACTCTAGAACTTATAGTCTATTAGACTTGATCTTTATTACCTTAGCAGTGTCTGCACTGCACGTTGTCAGCACTTAGCACGCGCTGTATGGGTGAGTGAAGAAACTGCTCTTTAGAGGCATTCAGTATTTCCGTCGGTGAAAACATACTCCAGAAAGAGTTGTTAAAATCTGTGTTGAAGGTCTTTGCTTCCTGTATTACCGATTGATCCAGGTGACCTTTAGCATCATAGTAGTATTGGGTGATCACACCATCCCTTTTTATAAATGGTATGTTCTCTAAAGATTCAGGGTATGTGGCTTCTTGACAGGGCCAGAAAATACCTTTCCCTGTGATAATTGGTGAGTGCCGCACCTGCAGTTCACAACACACCCTGGATCATGATCATCTTGTTAGAGTACTGGGGAGGTATAAATCAGCTCTTAGAAGTTCTTCTGCTCTCCTCCTAGAAGGCACAGGAGTATGGCTATGACCAGTCCATGATGGCTCGCTTCTGCAAGCTACTGGAGGACAATGTGGAGCACAACCTGATTGGCAGACTGCCCATCTTACACCTCACTATTCAGTACAGGATGCACCCAGATATATGTCTCTTCCCTTCTAATTACGTTTACAACAAAAACTTGAAAACAAATAGGTAGGTGTCCTTTGCTGCTTGTAAACTGGTTTCATTTGTAGGTTTCAGTTATAAAGAAATCTTGTCACAAAGCATAAATCATGGCTGGCGGCTTGATGCCTGTGAGTCTAGCACTCAGGAAGATTGTTAGAAGTTTGAGGTAAATCTGGGCTATAGAGTAAAGCCCGACAGAAAAAAAAAAAAGAATCCCTAAAGTTTTACTTTCCTGATTGTAAGTACAGTCACGTTGCTTGTATCAAATGCAGATAGGTTGAAAAATGGAGGGGTGGGGAGTCACCCATACTTAGTGTGAGCCATCGGTGACCACAGGTAGCGTTGGGCCTCTCTTCTCTGGGTGGTGCTGGGGATCGAACCTGTGGCCTCCCCCATGCTCCATCTTTAACTCTGAGCTATACCACCTATCCTCTAGCCATTTTGTGCGCCCTGTGTGGCTTGCTTTTTACTTGCTACACAATAGGAGGAACTTTGTAATCATTACATTTTCATTGTGTAGATCACCTTCCTTAGCACTACAGTAGAACTAAATCTGCTTTGGACCTTGTACTGATACGCATCTAGAAAAGGTTTCTTGTTCCCTTTATTTCTTTTTTTTTTTTCCACACACAGGAAAAAAAATATGAAGATAATGGTAAAAATATGTATTTACAGCCTGTTTTTTTGATGTTGTTTTTCTATAGTCAGACTGAAACCGTCCGATGTTCGTCAGACTGGCCATTTCAGCCTTACCTGGTATTCGATGTGGGAGATGGTTCAGAACAGCGGGACAATGAGTACGTCCTCCTCTTCCCTCTACACGGATGAGCTCAGAGCTGTCACATCGTTTTTGTTGAGGTTTATGTTTAGAACGTGCATATACATGTCTCTGTATGGACAGGGCACAGTCATTGTCACTGTTGGTAACGTCCTCTTTTCTGTGTGTTGAGTGATACTCTGCAGGTATTAGTAGGTCCTTGAGGGTTATTGCATGAGGGACATAGACTTTGACCCTCATGGTGATTGTAATATCATGGGAAGATGGGCATAAACTATGCATCATCTAGTGAAGAGACAGCTCAATGAATGGGAATGAGGAAGTGGAAAGAGGCTAGGCCAAGTGAGACAGTGCTTTAAAAAGGGTTTTGAGTCCTAACAAAGGGGTGGGGGGAGATAGCGACAACAGCCAGCTAGCAGGAGATGGTGGAATATTGCTAGGAGCAGAAGCTTGAGAGGAACCAGGGAGCATTATGACTGGAGAAGGAATGGTCTGAAGGGAGCACTGTCATGTTTGTCTCCTCTCTTGAAAATGAAGATTCTGCAAGATTAAAAGAAGTGAAAACACAGTTGTTTTTAAAGTTATTTTTATATTATGTGTACAAGTACCTTGCCATGTAAGCGCATCTGTGTCATGTGGTACCTCGGAGGCCAGAGGGACGGTATTGAATTCCCTAGAACTAGAGTTAAAGCTGGTTGTTAGCTACCATACGGATGTTGGGAACAGAACCCAGGTCCTCTTGAAGAATACCCAGTGCTCTGAACCCCTGAGCCATCTTTCTAGCCTTCCCAGCAGAAATTGCTATGCTACAGGGATTACGACTGAAAGGTTTGAGTGGGGACTGCTGAAGTAGAGCAGAGAATTCAGAGCCGAGCCCCAAGCATATTATGGGAACAGAAGGCAACAAGAAACTAGAGACTTATTTAAAAAAAAAAAAATGGGCTTCAAGGCTGCTATCCTTTTTTTTTTTTTTTTTTTTTNCCTTCCTCCATTGTTTATATGATAATAATCTGTGCTTTGGTTTCACTATAGCAATAATGGCTGCAGAAGAGAAGCGAAAGCAAAAAGAACAAATAAAGATTATGAAACAACAGGTACTTTTATGCATTAAACTGACTTCTAAAACATAGGCCTTGTATTACGGATTTACTTATGCATGTACTTCATTTTCATTTTGGGTTTTTTTGTTGTTGTCGTTTGGGTTTTTTTGTCTTTTTCAAGACTGGGTCTCCCTGTAGCCCAGCTGTCCTGAAACTCACTCTGTAGACCAGGCTGGCCTTGAACTCCCAAAGATGCGCCTGCTTCTGCCTCCCAAGTGCTAGGATTAAAAGTGTGTGCCGGAGGGGCTGGAGAGATGGCCTAGCGGTTAAGAGCGCCTACTGCTCTTACAGAGGAACCGGGTTCGATCCCCAGCACCCACATGGCGGCCGAGAACCGTCCGAAACTCCAATTCCAGGAGAACTCCAGTTCCAGGGGAATCTGACGCCCTCTTCTGACCTCCGAGGCATTGCATGACATGGGTGCACAGACCTGCATGCAGACAGTACATTCATACACATACAGAAATAAACAAAATAAAATAAAAAAAATTTAAAAGTATGTGCCGGGCTGGAGAGATGGCCTAGCAGTTAAGAGTGCCGACTGCTCTTGCAGAGGACCCGGGTTCAATTCCCAGCACCCACATGGCGGCTGACAACCGTCTTTAGCTCCAGTTCCAGGGGAATCCGACACCCTCTTCTGACCTCTGCAGCATTGCACGACATGGTGCACAAACCTACATGCAGACAGTGTTCGATCCCCAGCAACCACATGGCAGCTAAGAACCGTCTAAAACTCCAATTCCATGAGAACTCCAGTTCCAGGGGAATCCGATGCCCTTTTCTGACCTCCGCGGCGTTGCATGACATGGGTGCACAAACTTGCATGCAGACAGTACATTCATACACATATAGAAATAAATAAAAATAAAAATAAAAAAAAATTAAAAGATATTTAAAAAAAAATAATAAATAAAAGTGTGTGCCACCACACCCAGCAAAACAAGAGACTCTTAACTTGAGAACTAACAAAGATTTCAGAATGGGAAAGATAGCCAGCTGACTAGGATGTCTTTTTAGTAGGTTTGGTACAGTCTGTCAGTGGTTGGTTATTTTAAGACTCAAGAACAATGTACTCTATGTTGGTGTGTGTTGGATCCAGTTTAGTAGCAAACAAGTTGGCAAAGAAGATGACGGCAGTATGGCTGCTTCAAGACCAGTGCTGTTCAGCTCTGGAGGCTGTGCTCTGCACGAGGCTGTGTGTAAGGCAGCTAGCTCCTCAGCTCTGTGTGTGCTCCATTGGGGAGCCAGGAGATCTTAATGTGTCTGAAGCTCTTTGTTGCTATGAATATTTCTAATCCTTAACTTAGGTTAGCTATTTATTACTGAGAGCTTCCTCTTTACAAATGCTATTATTCTTGTATTTCTGTCCCTGTTTAACAGATGTAGAAATTGTTGCTTAAACGTCAGTTAACGCCATACTCTTCTCTTTCTGTAGCTTCGTGTTTCATTGGGCAGTTATGTATAGGAATTCATACATATGAATAACCATCATCATCACATCCTCTTTTGAGTCCCTGCTGGCTGAAAAGAAACAAACCAAGTAGAATTAGTGAGCATTACTCATGTCCCCTTTTCCATCTTACTTAGCTCATATGTAAATGTTCAAGAAATAAAGTTGGTGATGGAAATAATTAAGCTTATTAAAGAAAAAAGAAGAGATGTTTCCTTCCGAAACATTGGCATAATAACCCATTACAAGGCTCAGAAGACGAAGATTCTGAAGGATTTAGAGAAAGAATTTGACAGGATAAGGTGAAGTATTTTGCATATATTCCTGGGGTTTAAACTGAATTAGGTTTTTCGTACTGTGGTAGTAGGGTGGAATCAGGGTCTCGTCCATGCCAGGCAGTGTTCTCCTCTGAGATAGATTCTTTCCTTCCTTCCTTCCTTCCTTCCTTCCTTCCTTCCTTCCTTCCTTCCTTCCTTCCTTCTTTCCTTCTTTCCTTCTTTCCTTCTTTCTTTCTCCTTCCTTCCTTCCTTCCTTCCTTCCTTCCTTCCTTCCTTCCTTCCTTCCTTCCTTCCTTCCTTCCTTCCTTCCTTCCTTCCTTCCTTCCTTCCTTCCTTCCTTNAATTTTCATGATGGCAGGGACTAGGAAAGTGAATTAACGTGACCAGAGTCATACAGGGTAGGCAGGGAGCCAAGAGTCCCATCCAGTTATGTGGGATTTCAAAGCTAGACTCGTAATGACGTTTTAATAACGTAAGGCATGTAAATCCTGGCACTGGGTTGTTTTGTTTTGTCTTTTTGGAGACTGGGTCTCTCCCTTTAGTCCAGCTGGCCTGGAAGCTCTCTATGTAGTCCAGGCTGGCCTTAAACTCACAGAAATCCGTCTGCCTCTGCCTCCTGAGTGCTGGGATTAAAGGCTTGCACCACCACGCCTGGATTTTTTTTTTTTTTTTTTTGAGATAGTGTATCAGTAAGTTGCTGAGGCTCAGCCTCCTGTTGTATCACAGGCTGCTGCTGGCAGGCCGAGCTGAGAATGTTTTTGCTCTGTTTCATCTACAGTAAAATGAAGGATTGGGGGATGGTCCACATGGAGTCCCAGCACTGGAAGGTGCGGGCAGGAGTGTAGGGCCTCGTCCTTGGCATCATCGTGTCTTTTCCTGTTGCCGTGACAAAATACTCTGGCACAAACATCAGAGGGTTTATTTCACACAACAGCACAGTCCATCATGGCGAAAGAATCAAGGCAATGGGAACCTACCTGAAGCGGCTGCTCATGTTATGTCCCCACCATCAGAAGGGAACTGTGAAGCTTGCTAGCTAGCTCTTAGCTCCCTTTCTCTGCTCTGACACAGTCCAGGACCCCCACTCTAGGAGTACTTTCTGTTTTTTCCTTTTTGGTGTTTTATACATTAGACAAGACCTCACACCCAGCTAGGAGGTGGCTTCTTAGAGTACCGAAGGGAACAGTAGGAAAGTCAAAACTTGATAAGCTCGCAGTGTAGACCAGGCTGGCCTGGAACTCAGAGTGATTTCCCCCTCCCCTGCCTCAGCTTGGGCCACCATGCCTAGCAAGTTATTTTTATTTGATGTGTATGAATGTCTTGCCTGAGTGTACGTAAGTGCACCTATGTCATGCAGTGCCCCAGGAGGACCGAAGAAGGGGTTGGATTCCTGGAATGGGAGTCACGGATGAATGTTAGCCACCATTTGGGTGCTGGGAATTGGACCCAGGTCCTCTTTAAGAACAGCCGGTGCTCTTAAATTGCTGAGCTCTCTCTCCAGCCCATTATATGACATTTTTAGTATAAGAAATTCTATAGCCAGATATGGTGGCGCACACCTGTAATCCCAGCAATCAGAAGGCAGAGGCAGGTAGATCTCTGTGAGTTCAAGGCCAGTCTGGTCTATATAGTGAGTTCTAGGCCAGCTGGGGCTACAGGGAGGACCCCTATCTTAAAAAGATGAAAAAAAAAAATTCTGTAGAGATCAGATTAATGGTTGCCAGGGAGGGAGGGGATGGGTAGGATTTGCTAAGATACCATGAAGATGGGAAAAGTTTTAAAATACTGTTTATTTGTAATTTTACTTCTACTGGTAAATATGTTTGTCTTTTGTGAGTAGACCTGCAGAAGTAGATACAGTGGATGCCTTCCAGGGTCGACAGAAGGACTGCATCATAGTTACATGCGTCAGGGCAAGTGCTGTGCAAGGCTCCATTGGGTGAGTAGCTGGCAGCATTGTATCAGTGTTTGAGAATGAGATGTGTTATCTGTCTCTCTACCATCAGCTGCTGTTGAAAAACACTGTCATTTGCTTTATATTCATTTTAACCCTATCTAATATCTTGAGGCTAAGGAGCTGGCTCACTGGGGAAAGTGCTTGATGCACAGCTTCAGGACCTGACTTTGGATCCTTGGCACCCATGCAAAAAGCCACACTCGACAATGTGTGCCTGCAGCTCCAGCTCTTGGGGCAGATACGCAGATCCTTGGTACTTGCAGGCCAGCCAGTTTACCCTAAATGGTGACCTTCAGGTTCAGTGAGAGATATCTCAAACAGTAAGACAGAATAATTGGGGGGAGGAGGAAGATCTGATCTCTGGTCTCCAGGTGTACAGTACACAGGTGTACAGTACACAGGTGTGCACATTTGCACACAAACATGATTTTTAAAGTCTCTCATGTTGTGAAGCAGATCACCTATGAGAGGTCTGCTTCTTTTTTTAGATTTTTTTTGTTTTTGTTTTTGTTTTTTTGAGATAGGGTCTCCCTTTAGTCCCAGCTGGCCTGGCCTTGAACTCACAGCGATCCGCCTGCCTCTGCCTCGTGAGTGTTAGGGTTAAGGGGTGCGCCCCCGCGCCCGCACAGTACTGCTTTTTGTAAGCTGCGTCTGTTCTTTGATAAGTGCTGTGAGTTAAGTATTTTGCAGCGATCTGTAGCTGTCGCTTATGCTCCATAGTGGGTGTTTCCTTGCTTTGACTGGGGCTGCTTAGCCATTGAGCCCTTACTGAAAACGCTAGGGACTCCATTGGCTCTCCTACCTCATGCTTTCCCGCCTGATGTGCTCCCGCCTGATGCTTGCATGATTATTCCTTTTCATGGGATACACATGAAATTTACATACAGGTCATAGATTGGTCTAAGTACTTGGTTTGTTTTTTTTTTTTTCCCACGTTTATGAGTGTATTGACTGGATGTATGTAAGGGCACCTGTCTTGTGCAGTGCCGGTAGAGGGTATAAAGGAGCACCAGATCCTACGGAACCAGAATTATGGTTGTCAGCTGCCCCATAGGTGCTGGGAATTGAACCCAGGTCCTCTGCAAGCACAGCTAGTGCTCTTAACTGCTGATCTGTCTCTTCAGCTCCTGGTTTAAGTAGTCTTTTTCTTTTTTTCTTTTTTTTTTTTTTCTTTTGGAGACAGGGTCTCCCTTTTGTCCCAGCTGGCCTGGAGCTTGCTATGTAGACCAGGCTGGCCTTGAACTCACAGAGATCCACGTGCCTCTGTCTCCCGAGTGCTGGGATTAAAGGCGTGAGCCATCACACCCAGCTTAAGTAGTATTAAAACAGTGATCCCAATGATTTTTGTCTGTCCTTAAGATGGGCCGTGTGTGCATACAGAGCTGGTTAGCACAGGACCATCTTGTAGATTAACCTTGCCCCCATTTGAAAGCTCACCTTTTTCTTATTTCTGTTCTATTTGTATATTTACATGCTTGTTTCTGTACTAGCTCCACACAACAGTCTAAATATAGTTTAAATTTCTTTTTAATTTTATTTTTATTTTTGTATGTGTATGAATGTACTCTCTGCATGTAGGTTTGTGCACCTGTGTCGTGCAATGCCTCGGAGGTCAGAAGAGGGTGTTGGATTCCCCTGGAACTGGAGTTCTCCTGGAATTGGAGTTGCAGACGGTTCTCAGCCACCTTGTGGGTGCTGGGGATCGAACCCGGTTCCTCTGCAAGAGTGGTCGGTGCTCTTAACCACTAGGCTATCTCTCCAGCCCGACTTGTAGGATATTTTGATTCATACGTTTACATGTGCCTTTGGAGGTCAGAGGCATGCATCTGATCCCTGAGCTGGAGTTGCAGGCAGATGTGTATGTTGGACACTAAATTCAGGTTCTCTGGAAGAGCATCAAGTGCTGTTAAGCACTGAGCCATCTCTCCAGCCCCTGTAGGATATTTTAAAATTTGTTACGTGTTCCTTTTCTAGCATCTCCAAGTCAGAACAGAAAAGGAAGCAAATAACTTAACTTGAAAGAAAAGCATTATGGGTTTGGTTCATTTACTCTTTTTAGTAGGCGCTGGTTCTGTGCTGGGTGCTGTGGATTGGGACAGAGCATGAGAAACCACTGACTAGAAAAAGTGAAAGGGGCACTGGAGAAGCCATCTGCAATACTGCCCTTGTTCTCTTAGGGGATGTGGTATCATTCTACACAGAAGTAACTCACTGTTGTTTCCTAGTTTCCTAGCAAGTTTGCAGAGATTGAACGTCACCATTACCCGAGCCAAGTACAGCCTCTTCATCCTTGGGCATTTGAGGACTCTGATGGTAAGTGCTTTCTCTGGGGGTACAGGGACTGTTACTGTTGCTGAGTTAATTTTTGTTTTTATTCTTAATCAAAATGGTAACTAGATTACAAAATAAAGGTTGTTAGGTCCTCCAGTAGGGAAACCTATAAGCATTTGTATACCTAGAAACCTGTCTCAGTTGAGAGCCCAAGTATGTATACCACTGACCTGCATCAGTGACAAGGCTGTGAGGAAGGCACAGCAATCCACGCAGTGCTGCAGCAGGGCTTGCTGTTTACTGGCACAAGCTGTGTCTGCTTGAGCACTGTTTCTCTAGAGAGTACAGGAGCACGCTTGCCTACTTTCTTTAGGCGTGCTGTGCAGACATGCCCCTGCTCACTCCAGGTCTGCCTGCAGAGCTCCTCCACTCCTGTGGTTGCTTCTTGGGAAGAGGCATGAGGCTTTCTCCATAGTGACGCTCCATCCGTAGTGACCTCCATCCGTAGTCTCTTTAAGTCTATAAAGAAAAAACATTTTCTTTTCCTTCCTTCCTTCCTTCCTTCCTTCCTTCCTTCCTTCCTTCCTTCCTTCCTTCCTTCCTTCCTTCCTTCCCTTTTTGAGACAGGGTCTCCCTGTAGCTCAGGTTGTCCTGGAAATATGTAGACTAGGCTGGCTTGAACTCACAGAGATCCACCTGCCTCTGCCTCCCAAGTGCTGGGATTAAAGGCGTGCACCACCATGCCCGGCTAAGAAAAAACATATTTTAAAGTGCATTTTAAAATAATGGTGGTGGATTTTAAAATGGTGATGGCTCGGGGGTGGAGAGATGGCTCAGTGGTTAAGAGCACTGGCTGCTCTTGCAGAGGACCCAGGTTCAATTCCCAGCACCCACATAGCGGCTAATAACCGTTTTTGACTCCAGTTCCAGGGGAATTCGACACCCTCTTCTGACCTCCGTGGCACTGCACAACACAGGTGCACAAACCTATAGGTAGACAGTATACTCATACACATAAATAAATAAGGAAGGAAGGAAGGAAAGAAAGAAAGAAAGAAAGAAAGAAAGAAAGAAAGAAAGAAAGAAAGAAAGAAAGAAAGAAAGAAAGAACAAAAAAAGAAAGTAAAAACCTTAAATGCACTCAGTGGTCTAGCACTTTGCTAGCAGATGCACAACCCTGCAACACTCCACCACCTAAAGAAAAAAATGGCTGGGTGTGGTGCTGCACACCTTTAATCTTAGCACTTGAGAGGCAGAGGCAGGTGGATCTTTGTGAGTTCAAGGCCAGCCTGGTCTACAGAGTGAGTTCCAGGACATCTGGGGCTACAGGGAGACCCTGTCTGGAAAAGACAAAAAAAAAATAAATAAATAATAAATAAGTAAATAAATAAAAGCAGTGCTGGGAAATATTAAAAAAAAAAAAAAAGCAAAATGAAAGGATTAAGGGAGTGGAGACATGCTCAGGGGCCAAGAGCACTGGTTGCTCTTGTAAGAGGACCCAAGTTCAGTTCCAGGGATCCAACCCCTTGTGCAGGCTTCCTCGGGCATTGCATGACACAAGTGCACTTAACGTATGTTCAGGGAAAACACTCATACATAAAGATAAAGGTTTTGAAGAACTGTTTCTGTGCTGTTAGGTTGGGATTAAATGCTGAGTGTTGGTGTGACAGACAGGGCGAAGCGCTGAGGCCTCTGCTTCACCTGTGCCAGGTTCCAGGCCAGTTAAGATGACAACTAAAACAAATAAAAAAGGCATAAAGAGTGACAGAAAGTGGGAGAGTGTTTTTGGAGTCCTTCCTCAGTGGATTAAGACACTTTAGCCCTTTGGGGCGCAGGTTTGTTTCAACACAATCACAAGCACTCAGGAGTTTGCCTTCCAAAATGAAGTCCTCCTGTTAGACTGTCAGCCTTACCCAGGGACAGACGAGTGGTTGCTGAGGAACCAACCTCCTGTGGTGATGGGCATGCCCAGTGCAGGAAGCACCAGCAGAGTGTGGCCACTGTGCACTTAAAGTGGGGTTGGGACAGCAGATTTATTTATTTATTTGGTCATTTTGTTTTTTATTTTTTTTAAGTTTTTTTTTTTTTTGGTATGTGTATGAATGTACTGTCTGCATGTAGGTTTGTGCACCCGTGTCGTGCGATGCTGCGGAGGTCAGAAGAGGGTCTGGATTCCCCTGGAACTGGAGTTCTCCTGGAATTGGAGTTACAGATGGTTCTCAGCCGCCATGTGGGTGCTGGGGATCGAACCCAGGTCCTCTGCAAGATCAGTCAGCGCTCTTAACTGCTAGGCCATCTCTCCAGCCCCTAATTTGGTCCTTTTGAGACAGGGTCTCCCTTTGGTCCCAGCTGGCCTGGAGCTCACTATGTAGACCAGGCTGGCCTTGAACTCAGAGATCCGCCTGCCTCTGCTTCCTGAATGCTGGAATCAAAGGCGTCTGCCACCACACTGGACTAATTTTTTTTAATTTTAAGTAATGTAAATTTGGATAGCTCAGTGAAGCTGCTGGCAGTGGTGGCAGACCTGAGAGCTCTTAACCTTTGTGAGGCTAACATGACGAGGTGAGTGACCGGGGCTCTCTGATATGCTATGGCCACTCTTGGTTTTTAGTATGGAGCCTTTATCATTGAGTGCCTGAACTTAAGAGTCTGCTGAGCAGTTCTCAGGAGTTTGTTTAGCACAGTGCACTTGTTTGTTCAGACACGGAAGCTGGAACCTTACGCTTCCTGAGCAGAGTGAGTGTCTCCTCGGGATGTGATTGCTCCTCTTTTCTATTTATCTCAGGAAAACCAACATTGGAATGAGTTGATTCAGGACGCTCAGAAGCGTGGGGCAATTGTTAAGACCTGTGACAAAAACTATAAATATGACGCAATGAAGATTCTGAAACTAAAGCCTGTGCTACAGAGGAGTTTGACCCACCCCCCAGCCACAGCCCCAGAGGCGCCCAGACCCCAGGGTGGCTTGCCCAGCAACAAGCTGGACAATGGACTTGCTAACACGTCTTTTGCCACTTCTCTGTACCACACACCCTCTGACTCTGCCACTTCAAAGGACCCTGAAAGACCACCAGTTCGAGATCCACGACTACTTAAGAGATTGGATGCAGAAGCTAAGGGAATGCTCCTGAGGGATCCACAGCCTGTGAGCCCTCAGCACCCTGGGGAAACCCATCCCTTGGGAGAGCCAGGCTTTTCTGTGGCTGTGCAGGACCTGGGTACTGCCGTGCCGTCATCTACTGCCGTCACTTCTCTGAGCAACCAGAAGCCTCCCCTGCAGGCTGAGCCTCCAGCTGCTACCCCTGCTGCTTCCACAAGTAAAAGGAGACATGGTGACTCAGACAGGGGTCACAGAAGAGAACATAGGGCCCACAGTGAGGAGCACCAGAGGTATGGCTCCGTGTCTCACTACATGCTGAGGAACTCTGACTGGAAGAGGAGGGGGCTGGGCCAAGAGGGAAGCGGCGCCAAGAGGAGAAGGTTCCTGTAGTGAGCAGGGGCCCGACAGCCGGGCGGGCAGGGGCTGTATAGATATGGGGCTGTGTTGGGTTGGGTTTTCCTGTAATGTTTAGTTGAAAAACATGGAAAACTTTCTAATCCTGGGCCGTTTGCCATCGTCCTTATGTTCTGCCAGTTGCGTTCACGTTGAGAACATTTGTGTACCTGGAGTGATGCTCTTGAGATCAGAAATTCAAAATGTCGGGGTCTCTTGTTCTGTAGGTCAGACTAGAGTGAATACTGTAAAGGTTGAAATGTATATTTGTATAGCAAATAATGAAATCTTTTTAAAATTTAATCTGGTAGACCGCTTTTCTTTCTTTTGCATAAGATGTTAATAATTTTCCCACAGAACAAACTTCCTATTTTAGAAAAAGTGAGAGGCAAGGTCCTTTGAACCATCCTGTGGCAGTGAGTTTCTCCAGGAGCCTCAGCTGTGTTAGTCCCTGGTCAGCTGCTTCAGGCTATTGAAACAGCTGGACTCCCCAGGGACACTCTGGGAAGTAGAGGTCCGGGTAATGTCCTGCCAGTGTGCACTTCTAGACAGTGCCATCAGCAGAGGGGTTTAGCTGTGACAAGGCCCTTTTCCTACTTGAGTGTGTGCTTAGAGTTTTCTAGCTAAATTTCTTTTGATTCTTGAAAATTCTTGAGTTGTCCTTCAGATGTCCCCAACATGTTGTGAGGCTAGTGTGGCTGCTGAGTTGTAGACAGACTTGACGACCAAATATAAGATACAAGTGCTGGGCTGGCCTAGAAGAATCATCTCTGGTTGCCTGTTAAGACCTTCGGGTTGCTGAGAGAATAAAAACCTTAAAACTTCTCAGAGGATTCCAATCACCAGGAAACCTGCGAGCCCCAGGGAGCAGGCCAGATAGAATACTTAGGCAGGAAAGAAACACTTTAAAAAGAGGAAGAGTTTAGGACCAGAAGAGCAGACACCTGTGGGCTTCTACAACCACCCAGCACAGGAAGACACAGTGCTGTAGTGGGGCATTAGGGGGCGTGCTCAGCTTCCATTAGATCCTGGTGCTTGTAGAAAGAAAGCAGGTGGAGACTGGAGGAGGCTGGAAGGGGACGGGTACCTGATGATGGTATGCAAGGTTCCGCATCTCCATGAATGTACCTGTATCCATAGCATGTAATGTAGCATTGACAGTTGAAGCATTGGGTTTGCAGCGAATACTGTACACAAGCCCATTAACTCGTCTGGGGCAAGAAGACAGATCGTGAAAAGTAATGTTCACTCTGAATGTTTCGTTGTCATTTGTTTTCAAACAAAAATGGTTTTGTGTTAGAAATTGTGAAGCAGGTTTTATTAAGAGCTTTGAGAAATCTGTGCTATTTGCCCAAAGTTTGAGCACCGGATTTCATCACCTGGGTCCCTTTCCCCTGGTCCCCAGACCTGTAGCCTACTGTCACCTGAATGCTGCCCCTTTGTGGCCTCCAAAAATCCTGCTTTATCTAGGGAAAGGACTCTGCAAGCTCCACGTGGCCTTGGAAAGAAACCTCAGTGTTACTTTGTTTACTTTCTTGGTACTGTGGTGAAGTGCTGATTTTAGCAGAGACAGAGTGAGGTGACCAAAAGTGGGCTTCTGAGGGAGGCCTGACGGGAACAGCAGAGGTCAGGGTGCTGCCCACTGTGCTTTCCTAGAATGCACCCTTGACTTCCATCACCAGTTTTCTAGTATGGTTTGTCTAGTATGGTCTGACCCCTGTTATGAGTGTTGATGTTGGCATGTTGTATGGTGGGTGCTAGGATTAGAACCCAGGGCCTTGAATCCCTGCATCACCCATTTTAGCAAAACAAACCTTGTCTTACAACAGCCTTTCTCTGCAGAACCTAGCTGCATTTGACATTGTTTGAAAACCTGATACATGCTTGGCCTGTTTCAAGGTCCTTTCTTAAAGTAGCTCTCGGGGTGTTGGTGAGTGGTGGTGAGTCTTGACAAGGCAAACAACAACTCTTTGTCCTGTGGCATTAAAGGAAAGTGCCCTGACTTTTTCAAAATTGGCTACTTGGAAAGAATGTATTGTGTCTCCTTGGCCTGTTTTGCCTCTGATTGGTCTCTATCATGCGGTTTGTTCAGTTATGTCTTCATTAATTATCAGGAGCAACTTTGAACAAATGCATGTGAATTACCTGTAAATGAGTTTTATAGCAAATGTACTAAACTTTTCTAAAGTTAGTTGTGCAGATTGGTGATCTTTCTCTGTAGCTTTAATCTTTTTTTGTATGCTATGGAGTCATAACTGGATTTTGGCAAACAGTAACTCTGTTATCTTTTGTAAAACCTAAATTTTAAGAGAAAATACAGAATTAAAAATAGAATAAGAAAACTGACGGGTCGGAAGTATTCTATGCTGCTCTGTTGAAAGGCCAGGTGTTGCCAAGTCCATTTAGTCTGCCGACCCACTTTATACTGAAATCTCTTGGCAAGATTTAGTGCAATTCAGATAAAAGTTCCTCATCCAGTTCCACTGTCCTTGTCCCCAGGTCCCACAATGCACCATGGCCCGCCGCTTGTCACTTGTATGTCCAACAGCTTACAAGCCATCACTAGGCTGGGAGTCTGGAAGGTTGAGGCTCAACTATAAGCACTCAAGAACACCAGTGGTGGTGTGTGGTATAAATGTGTGAGTGGCCGTGTAAGTGGAACACACAGGAGCAGCGACAAGATGTCACTTTGCCAGCCTTGTATCTGTGTACTTAGCCTGGCTCCAGCATCTCAAATGACCCAGGCTGCAGCAGCCCAGCTCAGATGCTTGTTCAGCAGTTCAACATGCCCATGTTAAGAGATTTTGGACAGTTAAGTAAGGTTACCAAACGCCTGAAGAGGGAGTGCCCAGGATGCATGCTTCTCTTCATCCATGGCCTTTGTTGCTGGCATAGCTATAACCGTGATTAAAGTCACTAGACATCCCTCTCTGAACCAGTCTGCAATTCACGCAATTGCCCCATCCTCTGGGGTTCACCATTCATTGTTTGCAAAATAAATAATTCAGGAAAGGAACTAAAATTTAGCTTCAGCTTAAAGGGAGTTTATAGTGTTGAACACCACCACAGGCAGTTTCTGTCCCCGAGGGGAGGGGGAAGTAGTTGCTGCCTTGACTGTAGAAGACCTGAGTTATTGTCACCCCCTTCTGCGCAGAAGGCAGTTTGCCAACACCAGTGAGATGAATTGGTCTTCATATTCCCAGTGCCAGGATTACAAGGGTGCACCACCACACCCAGCTTTATGTGTACGTGTGTGTGTGTGTGTGTGTGTGTGTGTGCATGGTGGCCGGGGGGGGGTGCTTCCTTCCACAGCACACATCTGGAGGTCAGAGAACCACCTTGGGCTCAGTCCCCCAACCTTACACCTTGTTGGCAGTATGGTCTCTTGTCTGCAGTTCCCTTTGAAATCCTCCCAAAGATTAAGGGCAGACACGCCACCATGCCTGGCTACAAGTGGCCTTTTTAGATGTTGATGCTGGAGACTGAACTCAGGTCCTCCTGTTGGGAGGCCGGTGCTCCACTGACTGCGCTATCTCCCATCCCCACTGCTGTGTTTCTTAAAACTTTGCCCTGGGTTTATCCAGGCGTCTCCTGCTGCATTTGGTTGTGGCCTCTGCCTTCGTCTGTGCAGGAGTGCTCTCTCCACTTTGTCTTACTGTTGGTTGCTCCCTCACAGTACTGACACTTGACAAGGAGAAGCCAGTTCTTTAGGAGATCCCTAGAAACCACTAAGTGTGATCACTCAGTGTTAACTGGCCAGCTCTGGCTCCCTGCTTCGCACAGGTGCCTGCTGTGATGTTCTGATTCATTCGAGGTTTGTTTTTTTGAGGACAGGGTCTCATTATATAGTCCTTACGGACCTAGAACACACTATGTAGACCAGACTGGCCTCCTGAGTGCTGGGATTAAAGGTGTGCACCACCACATGCCTAGCCTTGGTGAGTTTTTCCATGTCAGTCTGCCACACTTAGAATCTTCCGGAAAGTGTCTCAAATGAGTTATCGTCTTACCACGTTGATTTTTTTGTGTATGAGTGTGCTGTCTGCATGCAGGTCTGTGCACCCGTGTCGTGCAATGCCGTGGAGGTCAGAAGAGGGCGTCGGATTCCCCTGGAACTGGAGTTCTCCTGGAATTGGAGTTTTGGACAGTTCTCGGCTGCTATGTGGGTGCCGGGGATCGAACCCGGGTCCTCTGCAAGAGCGGTTGGCGCTCTTAACTGCTAGGCCATCTTTCCAGCCCACCATGTTGATTTTTGGGAATGTCAGTGGGGGAATTGCCTTGATGGTTAATTGCTGCACAAAGACCTGGGCAGCACCATTCCCTGGGCTGGGTCCTGAACTGTCCAGGTTGGGAGGACGCTGCGTGAGAGCAGGGGCGGCAGGCTTCGTACCACTGCCCTTCCAGCCTCGCCCCTCAATGAGATGAGACTTGCCGCTTGAGTTCTTGCCTTGACTTCCCTAAAATGATGGACTGAAATGAGAAACTGGGGACCAAATAAACTCCTTCGTCCTCTCGGTTGCTTTTGGCCGGAGTGCTTGTCACAGCAACGAAAATGAAACTGTGAGAGATGACATCAGCCGCGCCTCGGGGCCGTAGCATCTTAGTCATTCAACCCCTTTCATCATGAAGTTAAGATGAATAAATATCGGGGGCACGAACACTGCAATAGTTAATATGGTTTGAAAGTGCTGTCTCATGCATCACACAGCAGGAGGATCTGGGGTGTATGGCCTGCTGGAATCCTCCTGTTGCACCATATATATGTTGGCCAAAAAGTGAAGAACAGCATCCACCACAGGGGCCTGCCACGTCCGTGCTCTGCCCGAGCACAGGGCTAAGACACCATAGTCAGAAACACCAATTCAGAGGAACCATTTCTCCCTGCACCTTGCTTTTGTCAGGCGTTCCCTCACAGCGATACCAGGGCCTTTCATCTGCTACACAGTTACAGGCACAAAATACCTGTGTCCTTCTTCCTTCTTTTCCTTTCTTGAGCCAGGGTGTCCCTGCAGCCACAGCTAGCATGGAACTCGCTAGGCTGGCTTCAATCTCACAGAGATCTGCCTATCTCTGCCTGCTGAGTGCTGAGGTTAAAGGCTTGTGCTTTTACCCCTGGTCCCATGCGTTCCATTCTTGATGACTGGGTTTGGTCACCTGTTTTAGGGAGTGTCTAGCAGTTTTCTCTTTGAGCAGTCAGCCACCCACGGGGGAGATGGTGGCAGTCCTTATAGGCCCTCTTTCTCAGGCCCGTAGCACTGGTTGACTCTGCCCAAACTGCTTGTCAGACTGGAGGCTATAAGATGTGCTCTGCTGAGCCATCTCTCCACCCCCCCACCTTTTTTTTTAGCTTTTAAAATTAGATTTTATTTAATTTTTAATTTTTTGTTTTTGAGACAGGGTCTCACTGTTTATCCCTGGCTGACCTGAAACTCATTATGTAGACCAAGCTGACCTCTGCCTCCTAAATTCTGGTATTAAAGGTGTGCACCACCACACCCGGAAATTCTCTGCTCCCAGTACCGTGTGGGTCCCAGAACTGAACTCAGGTCATCAAGCTTGACAGCAACTACCTTTACCAACTGAGCCAACTTGCTGGGCTTTCTTTCTTTTCTTTTCTTTCTTTCTTTCTTTCTTTCTTTCTTTCTTTCTTTCTTTCTTTCTTTCTTTCTTTCTTTCTTTATTTATTTATCTGTAATTTATTATCTATCCTCTATCATCTGGTTTGTTTGCTTATTTGTTTTTGGCTTTTTGAGACAGGGTCTCCCTTTAGTCCTAGCTGGCCTGGAGCTCCCTATGTAGATCAGGCTGACCTAGAACTCACAGAGATCCGCCTGCCTCTGACTCCCGAGTGCTGGGATTAAAGGCGTGCACCCCCTCTTCATCTATCATCTATCATCTGTATGTATGTATCTATCTATCTATCTATCTATCTATCTATCTATCTATCTCTCTATCTAATCTACCTATCATTTATCATCTATCACCTATCCCTCTATCAATCATCTATCTATTGATTATCCATCTATCATCTATCATCTGTTATCTATCACCTATCTATCATCTATCTATCTATCTATCTATCCGTCTATCTTCATCTGTTGTCCTTCATTTTGACCTGTCACATGGTACCTGAACTCCACTGTGGCAGCTCTGCAGGGTGCCTGTTGTACAGACCAGATCAGGGTGATGGGCACATCTTACCATGTCTTCCTGTGGGGAAGAATCACCTTTTTCTACTGGCCATTCAGAAGTTATTAGCTGGTGGCTGTCGGTCCTAGCTGCTGCCTCTGTGGCTCTGCGAAGGTCCTCATGCTCCACCCCCACCCCCATCCCCCACCTCCCCCACCCCCACCCCCCGCTTCCATGATGCTTTCAGAGTCATGTTTTTTAAAGGAAAACAAGCCAATGTGTCCTAAGAGTTCATGTGTTGTCTCTGTTATTTTAAAGATGCCCTGGATTTCTTTTTTTTTTTTTTTTTTTTTTTTTTT
>VZQC01013594.1:4633193-4660832 GCA_009823505.1 Rhizomys pruinosus
TTTTAATTTCCTTTGTTTCTGTATGTGTATGGCATGCAGGTTTGTGCACCCATGTCGTGCAATGCCGCGGAGGTCAGAAGAGGGTGTCGGATTCCCCTGGA
The DNA here is from genome assembly GCA_009823505.1 of Rhizomys pruinosus. Classification (NCBI taxonomy): domain Eukaryota; kingdom Metazoa; phylum Chordata; class Mammalia; order Rodentia; family Spalacidae; genus Rhizomys; species Rhizomys pruinosus. Next base: position 4,633,295 of record VZQC01013594.1, read on the forward strand.
ACTGGAGTTCTCCTGGAATTGGAGTTACAGATGGTTCTCAGCCGCCATGTGGGTGCTGGGGATCCAACCTAGGTCATCTGCAAGAGCGGTCGACACTCTTAACCGCTAGGCCATCTCTCCAGCCCGATGCCCTGGATTTCTAACGGGTCAGCAGGACCCCCAGCAGCCCTGGGCTCTTGAGGCAGCCTTGCAGGTCTGTCTGCTCTCTGCCCAGCAGTGCAATCCTGCTTCCTCTAGGCCAAGAGGAATGTTTACAAGTTGAGATCTAGGGGGCTGGAGAGATAGCCTAGCGGTTAAGAGCACCGACTGCTCTTGCAGAGGACCTGGGTTCGATCCCCAGCATCCACATGGCGGCTAAGAACCGACTGTAACACCAATTCCAGGAGAACTACAGTTCCAGGGGAATCCGAGACCCTCTTCTGACCTCCGTGACATTGCACAACATGGGTGCACAAACCTACATGCAGACAGTACACTCATACACATAAATAAAAAAATTAAAATTTTTTTAAATTTATCTTTATGTGTTTGAGTGTTTTATGTATATTAAGTGTACCATGTCATGCAATGTCTGCAGAGGCCAGAAGAGGACATCAGATCCTTGTAACTGGACTATAGATAATTGTTAGTCATCATGCGGGTGCTGGGAATCGAACCCAGGTCCTCTGCAAGAGCAGCAGGTGTTTAACTGCTGAGTCATCTCTCCAGCCACCTACCAACATTTCTTAACACAACATAGATATTCTCCAACATGCCCACCAGAGTCCACATCTCTTCTAGAACACAAGTCTGGATCTTTTTTTGTTGTTGTTGTTGTCTTTTTGAGACAGGGTCTCCCTGTAGCCCCAGCTGTCCTGGAACTCACTCTGTAGACCAGGCTGGTCTTGAACTCACAAAGATCTGCCTGCCTCTGCCTCCCAAGTGCTAGGATTAAAGGCGTGCACTACCACGCCCGGCACAAGTCTGGATCTTAGGGCACCAGTGGGCACCCTATCCATGCTGACACCCCCCGTAGGAGTCCCAGGTGCTCTCTCAAACCAGTATCTAGGAGCTTGTGCGGGGATTGCCTGCCATATACTGCCTGCTGTGATCCCACAGTACAATGGGGATTTCAAGCATTTAGACGCATGGAACGTGGGCCTCATCTGTGCTCTTGGTCCAGCCCTGGACACACAGGGGGACCCAGGATGCTGGTCCTCGACTCACTGCTGCTGGCTGTGGCAATGGGAATCAAAAGTACTTCCCAGACAAAGGTCCCATCCAAGTCTGCACCCCTAGCACGTCAGCCCTGTTGCTTGTTCCTGGGCAATCCTGTCCACTGGCTTCAAGCCTCAAGCAGGCCCTGGAGCCTCCCTGAAACCCACCCTGAAACCCTCCCTGCCTGGCCCTCGCTCCCTGGCCCTCGCTCCCTTCACTCCAGCCCCTCTATACCCCTTTGGATGGGGTGGGGGCATTCTGGAGTCAGAGGAGACCCTTGGAAGGGATGAGGGGTGCAGAATGATGCTCAGATGGTGTCAGTCATAGGGCTTCTTTGGGTTTGGGGAGCTCAGGGCAGCCACATGGCCAGTGGAGCTCTTCAGAAGGGCCACTGTCCTACAACCTCCATTTCCTGGTCCCCCAAAGTCCCATCCACACCCACCTCTCCAGCTCTGCCAGACTCTCCCCGCCTAGTTCCAAGCCGCAGTCTACGTGATTTGATATGTGCTACAGAACAAGTGGGAAGGAAGAAGCCTCATGCCTGCAATCTCAGCACTCAAGAAGGCTGAGATAGGCTTGCCGTGAGTTCAAGGCCAGCCCAGGTTACCGAGTGAGTACCAGGCCAGCTATAAAAAAGTAGGCCGAGGGGTTCCTGCCACGAGAGGTCTGGGCTGGGCTGCCAGGACCCTGCAGTGGCAGTGGGGTCCCCTTGGCACAGTGGGTAGAAGCACCGTCCTAGTCCTGGTTACCCTGTGTTATGGATGGAGTGAGGCCGGTGGAGGCCTCATCAGCCCTCAGGAGCTGGGATGGAGCTGAGGCTGAGTCGGTCTGTCCGTTGTGCCTAGAGCCTGGCACACTGTGGTGTATAAGGGAAAAGAAGGGAAGGAGAAAGGGAGAGAGCAGGGTGAGGCTGTGGCAGGTGTGGGGGTGAGGGTGCAGCAGGTGTGGGGGTGAGGGGCAGTGGAACGGATTGATAGAGTGGTAGTGTTGACCTACTGCTTTGTGCTGGACACAGTTCTCAAGCCCATGAGTGTGAATTCACTTCCTCACAGCCGCACCGGGAGGCCAGTTCGCTGCGCTCCCATTTCACAGATGAGAAGGTGAGGAGTGGGATGAGTGGCTTGCTCAATGTCACAGCAACTGGCCATCGAGAACAGCTTTGAGTCCAGATGGTCAGGCTCCAGGCCCCCACCCTGGCTGCTGTCTCCTCTGCCTTTAGGACCCGCCCTTCCCTTGGACAGCCATCATGGAGGCAGACACGGGAGGATCCCTAGAGCTGATGGCCAGCCAGCCTAGCTGAATTGGCCAGCCCCAAGTTCAGTGAGAGACCCGGGATCAAAAACCAAGGTGGAGTGGCTGGAGATGAGGCTCAGCAGTGAACACCGGCTGCTCCTGCAGAGGACGTGGACTTGGTTTCCAGTACCCACATGGCAGCTCATAATCACCTGCAACTCCAGTTTCAGGAGATCTGATGCCCTCTTCTGGGCTCCAAGGGCATCAAACATGTGCATGGTACACATACATACATGCAGATAAAACACACATAAAAATAACTCTTTTAAAAAAGTATAAATAGGGGGCTGGAGAGATAGCCTAGCGGTTAAGAGCACCAACTGCTCTTGCAGAGGACCCGGGTTCGATCCCCAGCACCCACATGGCGGCTAAGAACTGTCTGTAACTCCAATTTCAGGAGAACTCCTGTTCCAGGGGAATCCGAGACCCTCTTCTGACCTCCGCGGCATTGCACGACACGGGTGCACAAACCTACATGCAGACAGTACACTCATACACATACAGAAATAAATTTTTTTAAAAAGTATAAAAAAAGGTGCAAAGACATTAAAGAAGACATTATGGTGACCTCTGGCCTTCACATGCACTCTCATACATGTGTACGAACATTAGTGCACACACATACAGAAGTCTGCGTGTGCACACACACACACACACACCAAAAAAGTAAAAGGGAAAATAGAGAACAGCTCATTGGTGTTCTGAGACTGGTGCTAACCTTATTTAGCAGCTTGTCTAAGATGACGCCACAGTCATTAAACAAAGTCAAAAGACAGAAGACTGGGTGGCTCAGTGTGAGGAGCCTGGCAAGAGGCCCTCTGCGTCCAAGCTGGCCTCTCCCTGGCTCTGTGACCCCAGGCAACGGGCGCTCCCACTCTGTGTGAACAGCTATTCCTCCTCTGTCCCCTTGGGTAACAGCAGCTATCTCCTTTGACGGACGGGAAATGCTGGACCCTAGTTGGTGTGTACAGGACAGGGGCTGTGCAGGGAGTCAGTGGGAGGGAGGCCTGGGACGAGCACCTCTCGGTTACAGTGCTCCCATGCACCCTGATTGGAATGAGTGTGGACTCCAGCTTTGTGGCTCCCTAATCCCATCTAGCTCTCCTGACTGTGTCTGTGGGTCCCATGACCTTGGGATACTTCACTATTTGAACTACCCCAGAGCTCCTTGGTGTGGGTTGTAGCTACAGGCCACACTTGGAGCCTTAGGGTACTTGCTTGTCAAATGGGAATACAATGGCACACGCTGCTGAGTTTCATCTTGGGCTTCTGGGAATAGGAAGTATGGGCAGGCTGCACAGTACAATAGCTCTAAGGTTCAGGGGCCCAACAAGGTACCCGCCATGGTTGGTAAGCTATTCAAATTCCAAACAGCTAGAAGCTGAGGTTCCCAATCCAAAGGATGTTTGAGGTGATGGATATGCTAATTACTCAGATGTGATCATTACACATTGATCACATGTGTCAAAATATCGCACAGGACTTGCAAGCACGGGGACCCCATTAGACGCCCAGAACCCAGCTAATGTTGCCGGTAAGGCAATGCCTGCTGATAATCCCAGTTTGGAGGTAGTGGGGGCAGGAGGGTCCCTGGGGTTGGGTGGCCAGCCAGCCTCAGCTAATTGGCAAGCATCGGGCCAATGAGAGACCCTGTGTTGAGAGAGGTGATGGCAGATGACACCTGAACACACAAACATGTCCATGTGCACAACAGCAGATCACACTGTGCTCTTCCAGTAATACGTAAGCAGGTGCAGTGGTGTGCACCTTTGGTCTCAGCTGCTCAGGAGGCTGAGCAGGAGGATCACTTGAGTCCAGGAGTTCAAGACCAGCCCGAGCAACATACAGAGACACCTCCCTTCAACCCCTGTCAGCTCAAAAACAAACACATATCTGGGCATGGTGGCTAATCTCTGTGCTGAGAAGACTGGCAAGAGGACTGTCACAAGTTCCAGGCCAAACCAAACCAGTCTAATCCAAACACAAACAAGACAAGGCTGGGGTGACGCTCAGTGGATAGAGCACTTGCTGCTCAAGTATGAGGAACCAAGTTTGGATCCCTAGAATGCACGCAAAAGCCAGACCCAGCAGAGTGCCTCTGTGACCCTCACACTTTTCTTTGTCTTTTTGAGACAGGGTCTCCCTATAGCCCCACCTGGCTTGGAACTCGCTCTGTAGACCAGGCTGGCCCTGAACTCACAGAGATCTGCCTGCCTCTGCCTCCCATGTGCTAGGACCAAAGGTGTGCACCACCACACCTGGGTTAAAGATGGTTCTTAGCTGCCATGTGGGTGCTGGGAATCAAACCTGGGTCCTCTGCAAGAGCAATCGGTGCTCTTAACCGCTGAGTCATCTCTCCAGCCCCGATCCTCACACTTCTACACAGGATGGATGGAAGATGGAGATGGGGGAACCCCTGGAAACTGTCAGGTCAGCTAGTGGCGCAGGACAAGTGAGCCCGTCTTTTTTTTTTTTTTTTTTTTTTTTTTTTTGTCTTTCCAGACAGGGTCTCCTGTAGCCCCAGCTGTCCTGGAACTCACTCTGTAGACCGGGCTGGCCTTGAACTCACAAAGATTCACCTGCCTCTGCCTCCCAAGTGCTAGGATTAAAGGCATGCCACCATGCCGGGCAAGTGAGCCTGTACTTTAAAAAATATTTTTTTTTATTATTTGTGTATGTGTGTACTGCCTGCATGTATGTAGGTATACCTGTGTCATGCAGTCCTTGTGGAGGACAGAAGTTGTTGGATTCCCCTGGAATTGGAGTTACAGACAGCTGTTAGCTGCCATGTGGGTGCTGGGATTCGAACTCAGCCCTTCTGCAATAACAGCCAGTGCTTAACTGGCTCTTCAGTCCCCAAGACCCCATCTTAATCAAGATGGAGCTGGCATGGTGGAGCACACCTTTAATCCCAGCACTTGGGAGGCAGAGGCAGGTGGATCTCTGGGAGTTCAAGGCCAGCTTGGTCTACATAGCGAGTTCCAGGCCAGCTGGGGCTACATGGAAGGTGAGGACCCACAGATCAGGCTGTTTCTTAGCTTCCCTACACCTGCCATGACATACACATGTCCTCACTCACACACATGAATACGCACCCCACACATGTACACACTCATATCATACATACACAAAGATGAAACTAAAACAACAAAAAAGAAAAACCCAGCCAGCTAAGAATATATTTTAAAAGGTAAAACCTCAGCAATTAGATCAACATTGCTGAGCCCAAGAAACAATATCTCTGCGTGGAGCTCATTTTAGAAAAATACTGGAAATATCAATCAAAAGCATTAACAGTTATTAGCTCTGGGTGGAGATTTGTGGGTAATTTTAACTTAAAAATTATTAACGGGGAAGGTGGCACACGCTTGTGATCCAACATGGAGGCTGAAATAGGAGGGTCAGGGGTTCTGGGCCCACCTGAGCTACACGGCAAGACCTTGTCTCAAAATATACATATGCATTATTAATTCTTCTATATTTTCTAACTTTCTTACAAACTGCAATGTATGTTTTCAGAAAGAAAAATAACTAAAGCATTCCTTCCAGGGTCTGTCCCCTTAACAGCTCCTGTCTGAGATGAGCTAGGATGGGCTGGCTTCCTGGGCACAGGGGAGGCTACCCCATTTTTCCTGTGGGAGATGCCTACTGTTCCCCAGATGCCCATAAATGTCTCATAACTGTGAGGCATGTTCAGAGGCAAGATTGCCAATGCAGCAGTCCTGTTTGTTTAGGGGGCAGGGCCAGGGCAGCCTGCAGAGGGTTGGGGAGGCAGAGCTGGTAGGACGAAGCCAGGTTCCCCAGGGTGTAGGGGCAGAAGTAGAGGAAGATTAGTGTGGAGAAAGCAGCAGTGACACAGGAGCCAGCAGGGGGCAGGGACGGGTCATCTGTGGCCACATGCCTGTCTGCCCTGGGTTAGACACATGGTCGGGCAGCACTGGGAGGAATCCTGCCTACTTCTTGGCAGTTACCACATCTTGTAAGTTACTCCCTCCTCCTTTGCCTCCACTTGCTCCTCTGTAAAATGGGCAAGTCTAAAACAACAGTTCTCAAAGTGGGGGCAACTGTGGATTCAGCCGTGCCACTAAGAATTAGGCAGGGTCATGGGAGTCCAAACCAAAGACGTGGTCCTGGGAGAAGGGGACACAGGGCTAAAGTCTTAACAGCTGTAAAGACGTGGTCCTGGGAGTTGGGGACACGGGGCTAAAGTCTCAACACCTGTAAAGCACCCTGCTTTACAGGTGGGTGCTGTTAACAGCCCAGCTGGGGAATGGGTACCTCTCCCCCCACCCCCATGCCTCAAGGAAGTAGACATCAAAAGCTGTGCTGAGACGACCCCGCTCTCACGACCTTGTTCTCTCCTTCATCTCCTGGTCTGGAAGATGTCAGAGTTTTCCAAATGGCTACTGGCAACTTTCCCTCCCCGCCTCCGGTCGAGATCAGGCCCGAGCAGTCCTCGGGGACTGGGTCTGCCATTCTGATTTACAATGCACTCCAAGGCCCCTTTGCTCCTGAGAAGACTGGTAGGTCCCAGGGATGCTGACACAGCGAGGCCATCAGACAGAGGTCAGGGAGGACAGAGCAGGTGGCCCTCTCCTGCCAGACCCCTCCAGAGCATCCTGGGATGCTCCCAGGTGGCCTAAGGGGCGGAGTGCATAATAGCAAACGCTGGGGCTGCGCTCACAGCCTCTTTGTGGACGATCCCTCCACCCCGTTGCTCTGGCCCCTAACAGCCCCCTTGCAGGCTGTCACCCCAGCTACCCTTGCCTCTCACATGGTAAAATGGGCCTGAGTCCTGCCCCCACCGTGGGTCAGGTGAAAGCATGGCCCATCCTGTCCCAGCTCACCCTTTCCAGAACAGAATTTTCCCGAGACTCATGTCCTCTAGAGACCTGTATAGACTGTCCTTCCAGGGCAGGCACCCAGACGGTGTGGCTCTAAGTGGTGCTGCCCCCACCCCCATGCTCTGGGATCCCAGTGACCTGCAGGATGGTGGGTTTGGGTCAGATAACCCTCTACTCTCCTACAGGCAGAGGCAGATGCTGTTCTGGGGAGAGATAGGTGATGTCTTGGTGCTGGTCTTCATGGTGGACAGTATGTTTCCTTTTCTCTCTGACCTCAGTGATTCAGAGTCTGGATGTCAGGCCGGGAGGGGCCAGGTCATTTGGAACTGGCCCCTTCTGCCTTGGATAGAAACCCAGTGTCCTGATGTTTGCCTCCTGTGATTGCTTTTTTTTCTCCCACACTCAGATGTTTGGGTGTGTTCTGGCTGGAGAAGCGACTTTGCTTTCTGACTGCCATGGGGCTGGGGGTTACCCTCAAGCTCCTACCGCCTCTCGTCTGCAGATGGAACACCAGGGGAGTGTGAGAGGACCCAGGGCCCAATGTGGCCAAAGAAGGCTTTGTCCAGGGGAGGGGGAAAGGCTTGTAGGAACTTTCTGGAAGCCCTGTGGGTGATTCCTGGTTACATGTCATTGGTCAGAGCTGTGTCACATGGCCTTTCCCATCCACAGAGAACCCCAGAGATGTGTTTTATTTTACCTGAGCATGTTGGGGTCCTGTTCATGGCAAAGATGAAGATGGAGGCAGAGGGCTCGGCTGTTAAAGAGCTCTGGCTGCTCCTGCAGAAGACCAGTTTGAATTTCAACCCCCACATGGCAGCTAACGACTCTCTGTAATTCCAGTTCCAGGGAGTTCTACAGTCTCTTCTGTCCTCCATGGACACCTGCACAGCATGGGTGCACTTACATGCATGCAGGCGTAACACTCATACACAAAAAAACAAACCAAACCAAACAAAAAGAAGAGGCGGGGGCCCACAGGGACCTGACAGAGGCACTCCCTTGGACCGTGGCGCCCAGTCCCACAGTGGGAGGCCACTAGAGGGCGGCATTTAGCCTCAGTCATAGCGTCCGCTAGCACCTGCCAGCCTCCTCTGGGTGGTCGCCTCATGCTACTCCCAAGGCCAAGTTTTGGTCCTGTCCGTCTAAGCTTCAGGGACTTGAGTGAAGGCTCGGAGGCCTTACAAAGAGCAGCTGCAGCGGGCAGAGGTCCAAGGAGGCAACTGGGAAGCAGGGGCTACAGGCTGCTGTGAGGAAAAAGGTACCAGGGTCAGGGCAGATCTCCAGGGCAAGCTGGGGGAACGGGACCCCCGGGACACAGAGATGCAGACATTTGCCAGCTCCGGGACCGCTGGACTCCGCATTCCCAGACGCTTCCTCTCCTGACTCGCCAACTCCTCCTCTCCAGCCCTCTCCAGCAGCGGGGAGGTGGCTGGCCTATGGCCAAGGTGGGAACTATGAACAATTACCGACGCTCAGTGCACCCATGCCAGCAGCCAGAGTGAATGGGTTACACATCATCACATGGGGGTCAGCCTCAGAACTCTCTCAGGGGCTTCTGTAGCAGGTGTACTGTAGTTGGGGGGCTGGAGAACAGGGGACCACCTCTGTTTGGTTACTAGCGGCCTGGGTCATTGGTGACACTGGGATGGGGGTGCCAGGAAAGGACATCCTGGGGAATAGGAAAGCGTTCTTTTAAAAAAAAAAAGTGTGCTTGGGGCTGGAGAGATGGCCTAGCGGTTAAGAGCGCCTACGGCTCTTACAGAGGACTCGGGTTCGATCCCCAGCACCCACATGGTGGCCGAGAGCCGTCTGTAACTCCAATTCCAGAAGAACTCCAGTTCCAGGGGAATCCGACACCCTCTTCTGACCTCTGCGGCATTGCACGACATGGGTGCACAAACTTGCATGCAGACGGTACATTCATACATATACAGAAATAAATAAAAAATAAAATTAATAAAAAATTTGAAAAAATGTGTGCTGGGCGTGGTGGCGCACACCTTTAATCCTAGCACTTGGGAGGCAGAGGCAGGCGGATCTTTGTGAGTTCAAGGCCAGCCTGGTCTACAGAGTGAGTTCCAGGACAGCTGGGGCTACAGGGAGACCCTGTCTTGAAAAGACAAAAAAAAAAAAATGTGTATAAAGTGTATTGCCTGTATGTATGTGTGTCTATGAAAGATGGGTGTTGGATCCGCTGGAACTGGAGTTACATTTTGTTAGCTACCATATCGGTGCTGGGATTTGAACCTGGGTCTTCTGCAGGAGCAGCCAGTGCTCTTAACCACTGAGCCATCTCTCCATCCCTGGGAACTGTGTCTTTAAGGGTTGTTTTTATTATTTATTTATTTATTTATTTATTTATTTATTTATTTATTTATTTATTGTGTGCGTGTGTGTGTGTTTTCGTTCCTCCCTTTACTCAAACCTGATGGATAATCTGCCCGGGTGTCCACCAACGCAGAAATCAAGCGGGCAGGAGACGGCCGTGAACTCGTTTTACTGTCGTGTAAACCATCAGCCTCCCTCGGTGACCAGCTCCCACCCTCGTCCCTCCTCCCAGGGACAGCGAATACAAACAAAAATAGTTCTCTACAAAACAAAGTTTCCGCCCCTCCCGGCCTTCGTCCTACCCCCCAACCCCCAAAGGTGGGCTTCCTGGGTCACCTGCCTCCATGGGGCCTGGGGTCTGGTGAGTGCAAAAGAAAAGAACGAATACAAACGAGGATCAAGTCAGCGACTGGAGTTGTAGGCAACTGGAGTTCCGGGCCGCTGGCCGGTGGCTGGTGGCCAGGGACAGGCGCAGGGGTGTCCGCGAGAGTTCGGCGTGGATGTGAGGTGCGGGTGTTGGGGGAGCAGTATTTCTCCCGACTCATTGTCCCACCGCCAGCAGTTAAAAAAAATTACAGAAAGAACGGGGTGTGGGGGAAAGGAAACAGGATGGGGCGGCAGGTCACAGAAAGAGAAAGGACTCCTGGGCGCGGCCCGTGCACGGCAGGAGGCGGAGGCTGCGGAGTAGCACCTGGGGCAGCTCGGCCGCGCCCTGTCTCCGAGCGAGCTCGGCAGTCCGGGCGTGGGCAGGACCGGACCGGACCGGCGGGCTCAGCAGCCCAGGCGCGCGGCCAGCCCGAGCAGCAGCAGGCAGCAGAGCAGGGTCCCGGGGCGCGGGCCGGCGCCGGGCGCGCGGTCGCAGTCCAGGCCCGCGGCGTCGTCCGCCGGGTCGCACTGCCGCTGCTCGCAGCGCAGGCCGGTGAAGCCGCGCGGGCATGCGCAGCGCTGGTTCTGCTGGCAGGTGCCGCCGTTCTGGCAGAGCAGCTGGTCGTCGTCGCACATGTTGGCTGCGGGGCGGAGGGGACAGTTGAGGCAGGTGGAGAGGGCACGCCGGCCCGCTCCCGCCCCCTGCTCCCATGGCGACGGGGCAGGGCGAGACCGGCCCCCGGCCAGTGTGCCCTCCTTCCCGTCCCGCTCCCTGCCTTTGCCTTGGCGTCTGCAGAAGCCCGAAGCGCCCTCGGGTCTCCCAAGCCTTCATTTCCTAGATGCAAACCCTTCCAGCCTCGGCCAGCTCCAGGCGGCTCCAGGCGGCTCCAGGCTAATCCAGCTGGTTCCCACCCGCCACCGACTCCACCCACCAGGGCACCGGGCAGTGTCCACTTGGGGCCCCTGGTGCTCACCTCGAGCCACCTCCCCACGGTGGCATCAGGCCCCTCCCCGTGCCCGTGTGCCCCAATCCCACCCTAGGCAGCACCAGGCCCCGCCCGGCCACGTTGGCCCATCCCGCCGCCCTGGACCACGCCCCAGGCAACGCCCCGTCCCCAGGGCTGGTCCACTCACGATAGCATCCCTGGCGCCAGTAGTGTGTGGGAAGGCAGTCGTCGCACTTGGGCCCCACCGCGCCCTCGCGGCACTCACAGAAGCCAGTCTCGTTGCAGCGGTCGTGCACTGAGCCGATCTGGTTACAGTTACATTCTGGGTGGATAAGTGCACCGGGCACGTGTGATCAGGGCGGCCTGTGAGCCCTGCCCACCGGGACCCCTGCAAGCCCTGCACTCTCCGGGCGGCGTTCTCCACACCGCATCCAAGGAAGCGCACAGCTGCGGAGCAGTGGGAACTGCCGGGACTTCCAGATGGCGTGGGAGGACTTGTGTGTTCCTCCTGCCCCGTGTGGCCAGGGGGTGGTTCCTCACCACTCTTTGGACAGCTTGAGGAGCCTGGTCCTTCTCAGTCCCAAAGAGCTGAGTCTAACTGGAGGCACTGTGTCTAGGTGTGTGTGCTCCCTTCTTGCTCCCCCAAAGGCAGGGAGCTGAGCTTCCAGTGAGGTCTGCCCTTCCTCCCGACCTGCCCCCTTGTCCCCGCCTGCTCCGGTAGGCTTCCTGGATCCCTGTGTATGGGGGATGATGTGTGGTCCCCCGTGCTCCAAGCCCAGTGCTAGGGCTGAGATGTAGACAAAGACAGGGAGAGGCCGGGGCACCACTAATCGGATCAGAGGCCCTGCCCTGCCCCTGCAGACACTGGCAACACAATTTTGTTTTGATCACTTTAGGGTTGATGGAATTATCTGAAGCCTTCAGCCAAGATCCAAACGGACAGCCCCAGCTTTGCTTTGTGGCTGAGCTGGCCGGGTGGGGTGGGGGTGGGGTTGGGCCTGCTGGAGCTGGGGGTGGGTAGCCCTGGCCCCCCTTCTAGGCCAGTGGGTGTTGCTTGGGGTTTATGGCTTTTTGTTGTTGTATTTTTGAGACAGGGTCCCAGCTGGCTTGGAGCTCTCTATGTAGACCAGGCTGGCCTTGAACTCACAGAGATCTGCCTGCTTCTGCCCCCCCAAGAGCTGGTATTAAAGGTGTGCACCTCCACGCCCTGCTGCGGTGGGGGAGTGGGTTATGGCTTTTAATGTCTGTCCCCTGTCCAGGCTCAAGGACACCATGGAACTTGCTCCGTCAAAGCCAGTCCTAGAACAGAGCACTAAATAAAGAAAACCGAGGCAGGTGAAGCTTTATAAGCCCAACTTTGCAGGGAGCTTCCCTAGCTTTATGAGGAGCCCAGAGACACATAGCCCAGCAAGCTTTTGACTCTAGCATCTGTCTCTAGAGGCTGCCAGAGAACTGCAGGGGGCTGATTGAGACCTTCTGTCCCCAGAGGCACCCAGCTAGAGACGGGTTATCTCTGCACCCCCCCCCAGGTGATTCTGACCCAGGGGTCCCCAAGAGCCACCCAACACAGCCCCTGGGGCTCACCAATGCAGACATTTTCATCATCCAGCTCGGCAGAGCCATTTCGGTAGTAGCCAAGTCGGCAGTGCTGACAGTGCTGCCCTCTCGTGTTATGCTTACAGCTGACGCAGGTCACCACGTTCAGGAAGTCGATGTAGCTGCAGCGGTTAGAGTGGCCATAGCACTCACAGTCTGAGCCAGCGCAGCAGAAGAAAACACCAGTGGTCAGTGAGCATTTGGGGAAACTGAGGCACGGAGGAAGGAAAGGATACATCTCAGAACGTGCAGGCAGGGTAGGAAGAAGCACTTTGGAGAAGGATCTGGAGAGGGGCTCCAGGCCTGGACACATCCCCAGGGATGAAATGGACCTGCTAGCTTTAAGCCCTATAGAGGGCCTGTACGCAAGGAGTCAGGCAGTCAGTCCCTGCCAACACCTCACCAGGTGCCAGGGCAAAGTGCTCTCTGAAGGATGCACATGTGCCAGGGTTGATTAGAAAGTGATTTGTACTGGGAGGGCAGGGTCATGCTGCAGGTTGTGTTTGCCAAGGGCAGTGCCAGCGGTCCACACTCAGTGAGGATGGATGGATGGATGGATGGGTGGGTGGATGAAGTGGGTGGATGGGTGGGTGGGTGGATGGGTGGGTGGATGGAGCCATGCACCGTGGAGCTAGGATGGCGTGGGCCAGAGTTTCCTCTGAAGCTGCTTTGGAAGAGGGCTGGGAGGAAGTTGCCCTCTCCCTATCCTCACAGAACCTGCCTGCAAGCTTGGTTGGCATCAAAGTTCTAGTGTTTGCAAGAGCCTTGGCCCTGTCTCCTAGCACCCTCCCCCATCCCAGACCAGCTGTTTTTTTGTTTTTGTTTTTTTTTTTCTTTTTGGTGTTTTTGAGACAGGGTCTCCCTATAGCCCCAGCTGGCCTTGAACTCACGGAGATTTGCCTGCCTCTGCCTCCCAAGTGCTGGGATTTGAGGCATGCACCACCGTACCCAACCCCAGACCAGCTTTTGACCCTTATCACTCAGCACAAATCAAGGAAAATCACCCCTGCGCCATTGTGGGACCTTTTACACTCCTCCCACAAGTGTTCTGGTGTTGTTATTTGTAGCCCAGGCTGACCTTGAACTCAGTATGTTGCTGTAGATGACACTGAACTTCTGATCCTCCTACCTCTACTTCCTGGGATTACAGTCGGGCACGACCACACCCCGTTAATGCTGTGCTGGGGATCTAACCCAGAGCTTCGTGCGAACTAAGGGGTACTCTATCAAGCAAGCCACATCTCCAGTCCACCACACAAGGTTCTGAGGCCGATCTTCCAACTGGCTCTACCAAGTCTTATGGCGCCTGGGACAAGGCTTCCAGGACTTGGAGTGGTTCCTATGACATCATGAAATGGCAGAGTTCGATGTTGAGTGTCACTTTCCTTCTGAAGAACCAGGACATCCTTGTGTGTCCCTCCAAAGGGACTCAACACCTCCCATGCCACTGAATAAGAAACCAGGAGGAAAGATACCAGGCTCCCTGCTGGAAAACCATCAAGTAGCTATGTCTACAGGACCTCACCTCTCTCCTGGGATGGGGCAGGGAGGGGCTGAACAGGTTTACATGGCTAAGGGTGAGAAGACCTTAGGGAACTGCCTTCAAGACATGCTGTGCGGCTCACTGGCCTGCCCCTTCCCCTTCCCCTCCAGACACACTAAGGGAGTAAAGCATCCTCCAGATGTCCCCAACAGCAGTGCCAGTGACCCGAGTGTCCCAGATTCCGCTCCAACCAAGATGAGCCCCTGGGCGGCACCTCCCAGGGGAGCCAGGACAGGCTATTTCTGGCAGCTGCTCCTCCTGCCGTGTGCCTGCCCACTGTGCCCAAGTTGGCTTCTGACTCATCCCTGTTTCCAGCTCCCTTGGGGCCAGGGAGACTCAGTTTAACCTTGACCCAGCTACTTTGACAGGGATTTCTGAGCCAGCACTGGCTAGTCCCCTGTCCTGCATTTTTTTTTTTTTTCCCCTCCAGTGGACGGGGGAAGAGATGTTTGGATGACTGGCCTGGTCTGGGGCCATAGTCTTACCTTGGAATTCTTCAATGGGTATTACTTGAGGAGATTTAGGCTTGAGCTGGAAAAGTGTGGAGCCCTTGGCATGGGCAGGGACATCGGCAGAGGTGGCCACAGCTTAGAGAGATGAGAAACAAGCACTCACATCTGCCACAGTCCAGTCACCAGGGCAGGCAATTGCTCCCAGGGAGAAGCTGAACCGAGGCCTCCAAGAGCCTCAGGCTGGCTCTGGGCAACCTTGTCACCTGTTCACATTTGAGGCAGGGAGAGACTACATTGCTCTCAGGCGTGGAGCCAGACCATTCTCAGGGCCCTAGGTTGAAGGCCCTTGGGGATGACACAGCATGCTCACCATCTTCAAGAGCCAGCCCTGACAGTGGTCCCCTTCCACCCCCTCCACATCTGCTGGATCAATCCCCAAATACCTTCCCCTAACATCCCCCACCTTGCTGAGACATTTGCTAACACGTGCAGTTTTTTGGCTGATTAAAAGGGAATGTTCCTGCTCTTCTGGTCTGGCCCTCTCTCCACCTGGGCATCAAATCCTGAGTCTCAACCTGGCATTAAAGACTCCATCTCCTTTCCGCTGGAAAGCATCTCTCTGCTTCAGCTAAGATGATCCTTTACTGTCCCTGGATTTGACTCAAGTGCCATCAAGCCAGCCATGCAGGCAGAGCCTCCTTCCCCACCGGGAATCCCACTGGGCTGGAGACCCAGACTTAGAGGTGAGAACGTGGATATCCCAGGGGAGATGATGCCCGTGCCGCCCTCGCGAGGCCTCTGTGGTACCTCAGCGGGTGCCAGCAGAGGTGGTGGCTTTCCCTATGACTGGAGAAGACGCCTGAATTCAGGACCTCTAGGATGGGAGGAGCCAAACTTCTGACCTCCCTAGCTGTGCAGTCAGCGGCCAGCAGAGGGCGCACAAAGCCTGACTCTGCTCATTCATTGCTGCGGTGAGCCGGGGCTGAGGACATCCTCCCTTCTTACACAGCCAAGCCAGACCACATGTTTCTCGTGCACACACATCTATGGGTTCAGATGAGGTCCTGTACCCTGGGGTCTCCCCCTACCCCCTGTGGCGGGTGAACAGTCCTCTAGGCTTGGTCCTGGGCACCTTCTACCCTGGCTCCCAGCCTTTGCCCGGGCTGTTCCTGCCACTCCCACCTATTCATACTCAGCCCCTTTCTGGGTCCGTCTGACCCTCTGTGAGCTCTGTCAACTCAGGTATACTGAGACCCACACTGTGGGAGAGGAGGTGGTTCCTGAAATGGGGGTAATCTATCCCCTAACCACTCTGAAGACCTTGGGAAACGCTTAGAGATGCTACCCACGCGTTTCCAAGAAGAGCGGAGGTGGAGGGGGAGTGCGAGGCCCTCTTCGCTTTGACCCAGAGTTCCCTCTCTGTCCCTCCCTTCAGTTTTTAAGGGTTCCCTCCTGCCCAAGGTCCCCACCATGATGTAAGCCTACTACACGCATTACGGGGCGGGGGGGGGGGGAGACCCGAGACTCTAAGATGGAGTTTCTGAGGTCTCCGGCTTGCCACAGGCCCTGCCCGCCATACCTTCTGCACTGGTGGACACCTGGGACCAGTGGGAGCTGACCCCAAGAGGGGCAGCTGTAGATGGCTTGGTCAGCTCTTGGGGGGAAGAAGAGAAGAAGTCAAGTCATGCATGGGGTAACACCCTACCCCTCAGAGGTCTCTCTAAGAGTGACTATAGAGGAGAGGTTCTGTCTACACTGGGCAAAGGACCTGGGTTCAAATCTACTACAGAGGCAGCATCTATACTACTATAACTTGAGCTTTTGAAGGCTGACAAGAGGACCCCATGCTCAAGGCTCTGTGGGTTCGGACAGTCCTTCTTTCATTGGGACACCCATCTTCAGGGACTTTCCGGCTTTTTCTGTGGTTCCTGTTTCAACTGAGGGTGAGATTCGACCAAGTCTGATGTGTGAGGCTAGACCTCTCTGCACTGAGTCTTAGGTTAACACCACGGTGGCAGATATAACCACCAAGATGCCAGACATGTCCTGAAAGGTTCTAGAAGGTCCGTGAGAGTATCCTCTGATGTCTAATCACCGTCCCTTCCCCCTCCTCATTCTGGCTTGAGTTCATCTCCACAAGGGTCTCCAACATGAGTCACCAACTTTCTACACCATAAAATTCAGTTCCCAGAACCGGACACAAAGCAAGGAGCTTAGGCAACAACTGCTCTGTGCAGAATTCAAAGGACAGTCCGGGGAGGAGAGGAGGGAGGGCTGCTGCCTTCCAATTTGGAAAGGGATTATCCACGGTGGTTGATGGGGAAAGAAAAAGAAAGCTAAGGACGGCAGGAGATTCTCAGCTGGGAGCTGGGAGCCTTTGGACATCAAATTGACATTAATATGGTATTCAATGAGGAGACAGGGCCGCAGGACCCAAATTGGCAAGGGCTTAATTAGAGCCATGATAAAACCACCCCGAAGGCATCTTGCTTCAGAGCCTGGCTCCCCACACCCCCATCAGGAGGCTGGGAAGGATTAAGGGGCTCCAGCTTCTATTCCCAGCTACAGCACTGCTCTCCAGACAGGCTTGACATTGGAAATAGATAAACATCTGGGCTGGGGCTTCAAGGCGCAGCTGGGCTCTAGCCGAAGAGGCTGGAGCACCTGTTGGAAGGTCCCGTGCTGGGGTCCTCTTTTTCTCTCTCCCCCTCTCTCATTCTCCCTCTCTCTCAGCTTTATTGAGGTATGATTTACACACCATAGATCTGGCTGCTTCCCAAGCTTTGATTCCCTTGCCAGTGGGACCAGGAAATAACAGTGCTCAGCCAGCCAGAGAGGAATGTACACATGTTCTCTATCCCCGGAGCCTTCATCCAGACCAAAGGGGCTCCCAGTACCCTCGGGACTCTGGTCAGCAGCCACACAAGGCTCAGGCCTTTGGCCAATCCTAGCTTGAAGCCACTTCCTCCTAATGCCCAGTGGCCCGTGCAGAGAGGGCTTGGAAAGTGTGCTACTGCCCTCTGGACGGTGGGTGTGCCTCCCACTCACTGGCATGAGCTAGCCCTGTATTCCAGAGGGGCCCTCACAATTCAAACCCCACTCTTCTGGGGACACATTGGCGTGCTGAACTACTAAATTCGCGGTCTGCCATGCACCCCTCACGCCAATCAGAGGCTGCTTCCAAGTAGATTCAAGGTTCCTTGACAGAACACTGGCTGGTGGCAAACTCAGCACTGCATCCACTTCCTGATAATTTTTTGTTCCCCTCTGCCCACACAGAGGCCCAGCAAAAGGCACAAGTCTCAGGAGGCTGAGCCTGCTAAGCCTCAAAACCCGCAAGTCTCAGTGATTTGGTCCTCACCTGAGCTGGATTCCTGACAGCTGGAGGCTCCCCAAACCCCTCTGTCTCCTGGGTCCAGGCCTCTGCACAAGTCCCCATGGAGAGGAAGGATTCAGGGGGAACAAGAGCTGTGGTGTGGTGGTCCCTGGGGAGCTGAGTGAGACGGTCTGGGATGGTGAGCCTTCAGGAGGCCAGCCTGAAAGAGGGGCCGGCTGGCACTGGGCTATCCTGGAACTGGACCTGAGTGTGCGGAGATACCTCTCCAGCTGCTGGAGACCTCTCTGGTCCTGGGGAAGGGAGTGGCTAGGCAGGTTAGGTTCACTGAATTAAGAGAGGAAGGGTCAAGGATCTTGGACCAGGGCTTGTTCAAGAAGCAAGCAGTCCCAGCTCTGTCCTCCCTCCAGGGGGTGGGGGTGGGGTGCTACTGGGACCAGGGGGAAGTCCGTTAGCCGCCATCTTGCTGGTCCCCTCTAGAAGGAAGTATCTTTTCAGACTCTAACTATCTGCCTGGCAAGACTCCCCAGGTGAGCTCAGGTGAGCTCAGGGGAGCACATCCGGTTCCCATGCCTCTGATACGCACAAATCCTGCCTTGGTCTGCGGGCCTTGCAGCTGGGCCAGTCTTGAACTCACTGACATGGGGCAGCAAGTTGGTTGGGCCTGTCTCAGTTCACAGGTGCCTAAGAGTCTGGCTCCTCCCAAGGCTCCTCCTGCCCTGGCCTCCTCCTCTGATCCCACTCTGTCCTTCCTACTGGCCAGCGAGTGGACAGAGGGTCCGGTGGGTAGCCAGATGGGGACAGCGCCTGAATCAGCTCCATGGACAGACCACAAAACATCGTTGGGACATAAGACGCCATGTTTGGCTGACTCTCTAGGTGGACTTGCTGCCACAGACACACCCCCTACAAGGTACCCCCACCCCAACCTCTTGGCCACACTGGTCTCTGGGCCCCTTTTGGCAATACCTTCAAGGGTAGGAAGAGGATTCTGGGGGTTTGAATGGATGCCTACCTCTCCTGGCTGGGGCTCCTGGCTAAGCTGATTATCCCATATGGCGTGGGGTGGGGGTGGGGGAACAGGGACGGGGACGGGGACAGACGACCTCAGCCAGTGCTCTCTCCGGGCTAGAGTGCTAGTTGTTGCTACTCTAGAAAGCAAGCACCTGCTCTCCCCTGGGCTCAGAGAAGCAGGAGGGGAGGCTGAAGATGCTTCTGGGTGTGCTCTGGTACCTACCTGTGGGCTGTGGGGTGCTCGGGGCGGTGGGGACCTGGGTGGTAGATGTGGAGGAACTAGAAGTGGTTGGGCCCCTGCTTGTAGCCTCAACGGCCACAGGAGCTTTGGGAGCAGAGTCTTTCCGGAAACTGCCGGTGCCTGGCAAGATAGGGGAGAAGCAAGAGGGTGGGGTAGGGGCACCCAGAGAAGCCTTCACTTACACGAAGGGGGGGTGGCACCCAGAGAAGCCTTCACTTACATGAAGGGGGGTGTGGCACAGACCAGTGTCCCCTGGTTCTGGCTTCCTTTTGACACCCCGTCTGCCCACTAAGCATTCCACAGTGGGGTCAGCCTGGCTGAAGAGTGACAGACTGGACATAACCCCGCAGAGCCGTTGTGGGGGAGGCATGTCCCTGGAAGCATCCCTGAGGGCCTGGGTCTCCCACAGTTTGACTGGAAGTCCTTTCCTGCTGAGGACCCTGTGGCCTGCTCAGGGGGGTGGAGGTTGCAAGGTTCAAATAAATCAGATACCAGGGCTGGACAGATGGCTCAGTGGTTAAGAGCATTGGCTTCTCTTGCAGAGGACCCAGGTTCGACTCCCAGCACCCATATGGTGGCTAACAACCTTCAATAACTCTAGTTCCAAGGGATCCAACACCCTCTTCTGGTCTCTTTGGGCATTGCATAACACAGGTACACTTATATACATGTAGGCAAAACACTCATACCCATAAAAAAAAACAAAAATAAATAAAATATTAAAAATTAAATGAGCTACTATAGTGTCCTGTTCCCCACAGTGAAGCGTTTTGGAGGTCCAGGTGGCTTCCTGAGAGTTGGGCACTCCTTAATAGCTGCCCTAACCCACCTCGGGACTTCCAGGACACCGTCACTCTTCTGCAGATGCCCCTCCCCAGCCTGACGTGTCCTGGGCACTGAGTCGACCTGGTCATCCAGGCCCTGGGAACCAGAGCTGTCCCCTCCAGCCTCACAGCAGAGCAGGCCAGCCTCGGGGGCTCCCTGGAGTGAGGAACACCATGGTTAGGCTTGGGACAGATCCTGCCACTGGTAGGGTGGGAAGATCTTCCTGGCTCTGTTCAGAGGGAGGAGTGGATGAGGCAGGAGAAGGAGTCCACTCAGGGCTCCGAGCCACCAAAATACACTAAGTCCCTGCCCTTCTTCCAAAGCAGCACTAAGGAGCCTCCTGGGAGACCCAGATGAGAGATGGTGAACAGACGGGCATGAATAGAGGAGGGGACCTGCGCCAAGGTGTACTTACTGCCGAAGGCCGAGCCTGCAGCCGCACCTGCAGGGAGACAAGAGGGTTACAGAGCCAGTGCCGGGTGCAGAGCCTGGTCCCCACCTCCTTCCTGGGCACAGGGTAGTCTGGGGACTGTCACCGCAACTGAGTGACTGACTGGCCGCTTTTAGTTCGTTTTGCATATGGGACACTATGGTAAGTGCCAACTGTTCCTCAGATGTTCAGGATAATGTCCTCATAGGTAGAATTCTCATCTGGAAAATGACAGTGTGGCCATCTGGGAGACATGGCAGTGTGAGAGGCTGAATCCCAGTCTTTGGTAGACTGTGCCTTAGGGAGGAGGGAAGCCGGAGACTGGTTTGAATGGAGGTGTTACCATCTCTGGGTGAGAACTGTTATAGTCACAAAAGGAAGAAGCCAGCCATAGCTTTGTGAAAGGATGTGAGGTGTGGACAGGGGGTTGTGCAGGGCATGTGGGTCTCCTGGCACCCACTCCAGCCTTTATAACACACCTTAGCAGGTACCATGTGCAGGAGACACGAAGGAGACCTCTGGAGTGTGGGAGCTGAGAAGCAGGACTCACAGGCACTTGGGGGGTGCAGAGAGGCCGAGGTCACCGCCAAGCTGGGCTCTGAGGCTGGGAAAGGGATGGGGACACGGTGGGAGGAGTATGGGAATGGATGACTTTGGGTTTAGGAGTGGGAAGTGATGGGGGGGGTAGGGTCATCTCACAGGGACCTTGTACTTGGGGGACTGACAGGGTGGGGTCTCATTCCCAAGCCATGGAAGACTTTGCAGCAGATGGGCCCCTAGAGGAGGGTGGCCCTGGAGAGGAGGCGGTGGAGAAAGTGAGGGTGAGGTGGGGTTTGGGAGCCTGTCCGTCCCTTGAAGGAAAGGGGGGACTCATGTCACATAACGGCCACTCTGGGGGTCTGTCTGTTGGCTAGGCAGGGTATAGGGACAGTGGCCTTCTTGGGTAAACTGGGGTGAAGTTCTCGATCTATGATGGTGGAGGGGAGCAGGCAGAGGCTGAGGAAGAGACCAGGCAGAAGTGATAGGGTTGGGCTGGGGGCTGCAGGACAGGTGGAGGAGGAAGTAAGCCCGCCAGTAAGTGGCCCTGACAACAGGCCACAGCAACGTCCAGGACACAAAGAGACAGGAACAGGCACCCAGGAAGAGGGAACCAGGCGGGGGGCAGGCTGGCAGCCTGCCAAGCCCCCTCTGTGCCTTTGAAGACCCTCAAGTGCCTCACAGTGCCTGGCAAGTCACCCTTTCAAAGGCTTGTCACGGTGCTGGCCGCGGCCCACACGTGACACGCCTGTCACTGCCTTGCTTCAGCTTCAGCTTTGATCAGCCTAAAACCACATGAATCTTTCAGGGGTAAGAAAGGGTGCTAGATGGGACAGGTGGCTGGGAACTCTGCCTGGCCTTGGCTGTGTCATTGCATCAGGATATGGCCTTGAGGTCTCAGGCTGTGGAATCAGGAAGCCCCAGGGAGGCTGGGCCTCTGGATGCTCATCCGGAGGGTGGGTGGCAGTCATGACACTCCTGTGGTGTTGTGAGGGCTCAGAGAGGCTTTAGAGCATTCACTGTGGGGTGAGCCTGGGCTTCCTCCCATCTGCAGCCCAGGGATTCCTGGGAGCTATGTTTTCATGGAACTCATGTTAGAGGTCCCTCAAGAATAGGGATTCCCCCAAAGGGAGCTCGTGATGCAGATGTGTGCAGACAAAGCCCTGGGGGTCCCCTGGAACCGCTGGAGGGGGTGGTCTGAGAGCAGCAGCTCAGGCAACGGCCTCAAACGACACTTCCGCAAAATGGGAATACTGGAGCCCAACTTCCAGAAGCCGCGCTGAGGGTGTGGGAGCGGATGGGGGAGGGGAACAGACAGCATGTGGCACTGGGTGACACGCTGCAGATATCCCATAAACACTCATTATCAGGGTGCAGCTGCAGGTATCCTGAGGTCTCTTTGCCTCATGGCAAAGAAGGGGAGGGCAGCAGGGAAGATGCTGCACCGGTCACCCCACCCGGGCTGGGGGGCAGCTTCCAGGACAGGGCAGGGTACAGGGTCTTGTCCTAAGGCTTCTGAAAAGATGTGCTGTACCTGTGTTTGTGTATGAGCACCCCTAGGGGGTACATGTCCCTCCGTGTCTGTGATGTGTGAGCATTCTGATATGTTTCTGTGTGCACGTGTGACGACAGCCACGTCAAACTGTACACTTACAGGCATTGGGAGAGCCGTGGGGCAGCGGCAGGTAGGAGCCGGCTCGCCACGCTCGCGTGCGGAAGTTCTTCTTGCACTTGCCGCAGTCGGGGCCAGTAGTGTTGTGTTCACACTCGCACTGCAGGCTGCCCTCCCGCACCGAGCACAGGTTGGCATGTAAGTTGCACTTGCACCTGAGGAGAGTGGAGGTGGAAGGGGAGGGAGGTCAGCGAGCTTGAGGGCAGGGCCTTGGCCAGCCTAGGAGGGGCCAGGCTGGTGGCCTCTGAGGTCCCTTCCAGGCCAGGCCAGCTAGGACTGTCCTGGACCCCGATGTTGATCTTAGCTCCCCTCTGAGGCTGGAGTCCAGAACTTTCTGTTCTTGGATGTGATGGGTGCCGAGATTCCCTTATTCCAGATGGTTTAGCAAGCTAACCACATGGCTTTTTTGGCAGGTTCTCACATAGCCCAGGCTAGCCTGGCATTTGTGATGTAGCCAAGGATGACCTTGACCTCTCACCCTCCTTGTTCTACCTCCCAAGTGCTGGGATTACAGGTGTGGATCGACACAAAACTTAAAAACTATTTATTGGGGCTGGAGAGATGGCTCAGCGGTTAAGAGCACTAACTGCTTTTGCAAAGGACCTGGGTTCCATTCTCAGCACCCACAGGGCAGCTAAGAACTGTCTTTAGTGCCGGGCAGAGGCAGGTGGATTTCTGTGAGTTCAAGGCCAGCCCGGTCTACATAGTTCCAGGCCAGCTGGGGCTACAGAGAGACCCTGTCTGTCTGAAAAACACATATAAAAAAACCCTTATTTATTTATTTATTTATTTATTTATTTATTTACTTACCTTATATGTATGTTTTGCATATATATATATGTAAGTGCACCTGAGCATGCAATACCCTTTGCAGTCAGAACAGGATATTGGATCCCCTGGAACTGGAGTTATGGAGTTAGCAACCGTGTGGGTGCTGGGAACCAAACCTGGGTCCTCTGTAAGAGCAACGAGCACTCTTAACCACTGAGACATCTCTCTAGGCCCAGCACAAATCTTTAAATTAGATTATTTTGTGTATATGTGTCCCATGCTGTGCATGTGGAGATCAGAAGACTCTGGGAGTTAGTTCTCTCCTTCCGCCATGCCTGTCCAGGGGTTGGAACTCAGGTCATCCGCCTTGGGGAAAGGGGCCTTTACCTGTTGAGCCATCTCATTGGGCCACAACCATTTTTTAATGTGCTGGCAATGGAACCCAAGGTTTTATGTACACTTGATAAGCACTCCACCGACTAAGCCACACCCCCAGCTGTATCTTGACTCCTAACTGAGGCTGGTTGACAGGTGACAGGTAGCAAGAGCCACTCCCAGTCCTTCCTGTTCACACAGGGTCCTTGGTACAGGCTGAAGGGTTAGGGTGACAGAGAGAACGCAATCTCCTCAGCCCTGTCAATTCGTCCACACATGTATTATTTATCACACATTTAAATATTTATAGGCAGCTCATTACTCTGGAAACTGGTAAACAAAGGGAGAAACGGCGAGCACTGATCTCACCTGTCCTACATAAGCTGTACCGCAGGGTAACCCCAAGTTGGCACAGGGAAGTTCCTTTTATAGATGCTTTCCACAATAGAACTTGGGGCTCCTAATGAATGGAGGACTCAGGCCTTGAGCAGCGACAGCCTCGAACATCACAGAGACAACCAGACGGGAACTTTCTTAAAGCTCACCATAGGAAAAGAACTTGGTCAGATCAAGGGTGGACTGGCAACGCAGAGGACAGAGCCACATGCCAAACCACATCAGGAGGAGATGGAGCCAGGCAAGCCAGGCCAGGGGAGGCATGATGTCCACGCCGAGGGCCAGGGTGCTTAACAGATGAATGGTAGAGGGTGGAGACTGCTGGGGGGGTCTCAGAGGAGGGAAGGGACCCCAGAGGGGGGAGTAAACCTCAGAAGAGTGAGGGGACTCCAGAAGGGTAAGGGGACCCCAGAGGAGGGAAGAGAACCTATTGAACCCTGGAGGAACCTCAATGGTGGACCTTTGGCTCAAACACACAATCACAATAATGTAGTGCACACCTGGGGAGGCAACACTCAGAAATTTTGACACGGGGTGTTTTGATATTGGTTTGTACTAGCTGTCATGATGCTATTGTGTCTGTTCTAAAACTCTCTGTCTTTTAAAAGACAGAGAAATATTTGCAAGTGGAGTTTGGGGGTGACTATGGCTGAGGCAGGAAGATCTCAAGTTCCAGGTCAGCCAGGACTATTGAGAATCCTTGTCTCAGAAAACCAAACCAAAACAAACCCCACAATACTAATGGGGAGTGGGAGAAGGCGAGCAGGTGCGTGCACGCTCTATGTTCTGAAACGGGAAGACTTCCAAGCTATATTGTCAATATTTGGGAAAAGCAAATTGCTGACTGGTGTGCTGAGTGGAATTTTATTTTTATTAAAATATGCAAGGAAAAATATTTATAGGGCACCTGTAATATGACAGACTCTGAAGTGGGGGCAGAGTTAAATGGTTGGCAAAGCAGAAGGAGTCCCTTCTCTGATAGAGCACCTGGGCTAATGTGATGTAGTCAGTGATTGGAGGTAGTGTGTGTGTGTGTGGGGGGGTGTTATAAGACTGTTCACATGTCAGAACTCCAGCGACTTCAGGCCAGCTCTAGACTGCCGTTAACAAGCATGTTCACATCAGTAACAGCTGCATTGAAGAAGCATGAGACTGTGAGACAGTGAACACCAGACCCACTGGAGGGGAGAGGGGATCCTGGGAGCCACCTGGGCTACCCGCTCACCTTTCTGTAACCCTCTCTGTAAATAGTGTATTAATTAAACAAGAGCCGGTCGTCTGGTTCTTCTGTTAAGGAATGCCAATTGCTGTGATTGTGGCATTTCCTCAAAGTCAGGTCTTCTGACTTAGTCTGAGGGAGGCAGGAAAATGCTCCAGGAAGAAAGCTCTGAACCCAAACTTGAAGGACAGTCAAGTGTTGCCAGTTGGAAAAGAAGAACCTTCTAGAAAGAGCAAGGGTATGAGGATGGAGAGGAGGCTCAGATCGCGGGAGGGTCCCTGACTAGCATGTATTGGGCCAGTTCACATACTACAGGGTCAGGGTTAAGATTAGGATTGCTATGGTTGCTGTGGTCACTCTGGGTACCTTAGCTTCTCTGGGGGACCAGAGCCTGGGCAGGAAACATTGAGAAAGTGGCAGAGGAGGGCTGGATTAGGCTTGAGCACTTTGGGTTCCTGTCACCTGGAGGGGGGCACTGTCCTGGACACAGATCGCAGGCTCGGGTGTGCACACCAGGCTGTGAGCTGTCCAGCTCCATGTGAAGGTAGGGACAGTGTCTGCTGATGAACATTTCGCATGACCACCGTCGGCTCTTCCTTTCCCTCCTCACGCCCAGCCTGGGCTGGATGGTGCTCTGCATTCCCACAGCCCACCCTCTGCTCCTCCGGGAGGGAGGCATGTCTCCCTCAGGCTCCACAGGATGTAGAGCTCACAGCTCTCTCAATTCAGCCCTGACAGACCCTTCACCACTTCCCTCTTCCCTGCGCCCAGGCAGCCACGTTAGCTTATTCTCTGGGTACAGTGTCCAACAAACTCCAGTTACCCAATGCTTTGTTATGACAGGCCTCGTGTTTGACAGTTTTGCCCAACCATGGGCTAGCTCAGGTTAATCTGAGCTCATTTAAGGCAAGATACTCCACGCTATGATGTACAACCAATGAGGCAAAGCAAATGCACTAAACTTAATGGTAGTTCCAACCTACAGGGGCCCCTTGGGACACAACTCCATTGTAAAGTGCTTTACATTCAGGCCATGAAATATTATACAGCCATGAATACTCATGTTGAGGACTATTTGAGAGCAGTGAGGATGAAAGGCGAGTTCCCAAACATTCTGCGAGCCCAGGGAGTCCCATTCCATCCTCTACGATCCCCTTCATGTTATAGAGGAGAACACAGAGACAGAGTCCACCCCCCAGGGTGATGAGACTCATAAGGGATTGAGTTCAGATCTCTACAAAGGAGGAAACAGAGTGGACACAGTGCAGCTTCAATTCTGTAGCTGGACGGGAGGCTCACGGCTCTAATCAGGCATTCAGGAGCCTGAGGCATGATTGTCCCAAGTTCGAGGCCAGCCTTGGCCACAGAGTGAGACGCTGTCTCAAAAATCTCTTTCTTGCCCAGTGTGGTGGCGCACGCCTTTAATCCTAGCACTTGGGAGGAAGAGGCAGGTGGATCTCTGGGAGTTCAAGGCCAGCTTGGTCTACATAGAGTTCCTGGACAGCTGGGGCTGCAGGGAGACCCTGTCTCAAAAAGACAAAAAAAATCTCTTTCTCTCACTTACACACATATGCACATACTCACCTGTACACCAAACCCCAAAAGAAAGGCCTGTGAAGGTTCACAGTGGTTATCAGAAGGGGGTAAAGGGGTGGGACTAGAAATATTTTTTACTTTATTCTCCATTGATATTTGGTAATTATTATTATTATATTATTGTTATTATTTGTGTGTGTGTGTGTGTGTGTGTGTGTTTAAGACAGGGTCTCCCTGTAGCCCCAGCTTTCCTGGAACTCACTCTGTAGACCAGGCCTTGAACTCACAGAGATCCACCTGCCTCTGCCTCCCGAGTGCTGAGATTAAAGGTGTGCACCACCACACTAGGCTTAAAGATGGTTTTTAGCTGCCATGTGGGTGCTGGGAATGGAACCTGGGTCCTCTGCAAGAGCAGTCAGTGCTCTTAACCACTGAGCCATCTCTCCAGCCCCTTGGTTTTATTATTTAAAAAAATTTTTTTTATTATTTAATTTTTTTTTATTTTTATATTTTTTTTGGTCTTTTCGAGACAGGGTCTCCCTGTAGCTCCAGCTGTCCTGGAACTCACTCTGTAGACCAGGCTGGCCTTGAACTCACAAAGATCCGCCTGCCTCTGCCTCCC
>VZQC01013594.1:4662036-4687609 GCA_009823505.1 Rhizomys pruinosus
AAAAAAAAAAAAAGAGAGATATTCTGCGCCTCGGGTTCTCTCTCTCTCTCTCTCTCTCTCTCTCTCTCTCTCTCTCTCTCCTTCCTGTCCTGCACAAAGTGAACAGCCTCCTCCTGACCCCTCTCCCTGCATTCCTGACACTCAGGTAGGTGCATGGGGCTGTCACCACAGACTGAGCCTTCTGAACCCAGAGCTAGAATAAACCCTTCTTCTCTCAAATTGTTCTCTTGGGTATGTTGGTTGAAGCGCCATGCAAGCCCTGACAGAATCACACTATCCACTATTCTGTGACACTCAGAACTTGGCCTTATCCAACAGTGTCAGCCGGAGCCTGTTGTAGATCAAGCGGCCATGTTCTTAAAGCCCCAGACTGACTGACGTGTTCTGAGAGCCTTCCCTCCCTCTTCAGTGGTGTTGGCAGGGATGCCTCCGCAGGTGGGTCACAGCCAAACACGAGTGGTCGCTATACCGCACAGATCACCTCCAGTCGAGTTCTGCATTTCGGCTTGGGTCCCACCTCTAAGATGTCTTGCAATGTATATGCAAATCTACCCAAATCAAAAAAGGCCCAAATCAGGAACACTTCCTGTCCTGAGCATTTTGCATGAGAGGAGCTGTTCTCGTCCACTTTAACTGTCACCTTGACATGACGACCTGAGAGGAGAAGCCCCATCAGGTAATCCCCAGATCAGAGTGCCCTGTGGGGATGTGTGCAGCGTGGGGGTGGCTTCGACTGTGTTGACTGCTAGTTGATGGAGGAGGGCACAGCCCATTCCCTGGGCAGGCTGTCCTGGGCTGCTGAGAAAAGTTAGCCAACTATGAACCTGTGCAAGCTGGTTACCAAGCAACCGCTCCATGATTTCAGCTGTATTCCCTTCACTGTGAGTTCCCTGGCTGGAGAGAAAGCTGCCTTCCCGTTCCTGGCCGAGATCCTGCCCTGACATCCGTCTATGATGGACTGCGACCTGGAGGTTAAGCCAAATAAACCCTTTCCTCCCAAGCTGCCCTTGGTCAGAGTGTTTTGTCACAGCAACAAAACTAGGACAATGCTATCTATGATGGTTAGGGTTAACTGTCATCTTGAGGGAATCTGGAATCACCCACCAATGAGGCTCCTGGGCTTGCCTGTTGGGGAGGTGGTTATCTTGACTGTGTTAATTGGGGTGGGAAGACCTGTCCACTGTGGGCAGTACCATTCCCTGGGTGGGACCCTGGGCTGTGTCAGTGGAGAGAGGGAGCCAAGGAGAAGCAGTGTTCTCTCCCTGCTTTCTGACAGTGGATGTGACCAGCAGCTTCGAGTGCGGCCTTGACTTCCCAACACGGTGGACTGCACCCTGGAACCGGAGCCAGAATAAGCTCTTCTTCCCTGAACTTGCTTTTGTCAGGGTATTTAATCACAGCAATGGGAAAACAAACAAAGAGGGATGCCTGGCCTGCGTCCCCTTACAGCGGGCCACTAACCCCTGACCTCTCAAGGTAGCTCACAGAAATCAGCTCACTCCTTCTCCAAAGGCACAGAGCTATATGGTGGGCAGTAGTTGGCATTGTGGGATCTTCCTCTTGGGAACACTAGACCCCAGAGATGGTCCATGTAAAGGAAGATGGATGTCTGAGCATCTTTGGTTAAATGTGACATTCTGTCACCCCTTCAACCCAAGTCACGGTATACACTAGTATAGTAAAGGCTCTGACAAGTCCTGCAGGAAAGAAGCCTGTTTGACTTTATTTGACAGAAGTTTGTTTACAAAATATATCTGACTTCCAAAGGTTCTGATTTTTTTCCTTCTGAATTTCTACTTAACACCTCGCTGAGCTAGCTGGAGAGGAAGACCCTGCTGTAGGGAACCAGGCCATTATTCTACACCTCTGGCCAGAGGAAGGGCTATTTTTAGACATCAGCTACATAAAGTAAAAATTGCCATCAACTTTGGGTGATAACATTGACCTTGGCTTATTAAAAATGCATAAAAGACCAGCTGAATCTGAGCAGCAGATTGCAACCATGCTAACAGGAAGTCCGGGTGTTGGAGCCGCGCAGGCCTGGTGGCACAGGTGGGAAGCAGCCTGCCCAGGGCCCACGTGGCTGGTTACTCCTGACCCCAGTCCAGATGTCCTTTGCTGACCTGGCCCTGTCAGGCCCCATATTGCCAGCCTCTGCCACGCCCTGACTCCTGCGCTACGAAGAAGTCATCTGGTCTTGGTAGTGCCCAGAGAAATAGGAGAGCTACCCTGCCTGGAGGGTGCTGAGGAGAGCTGCCCTGCTGGAGGGTGCTGATGAGAGCTACCCTGCCTGGAGGGTGCTGAGGAGAGCTACCCTGCTGGAGGGTGCTGAGGAGACGTGAGGAGGGCGCAGAGGACCAGCCCAGCGAATGGCAACTGTCCTCATTCTCTTGACTTCACAGCTCCTGTCTTCCCATTGTCTGTCTAGCATGGGTTCTGACCTCATTGTCCTGGCTTTGCATGTGCTGCCCCTCTGCCCCAGCCCTTGCTGCAAGGCTCTGCAACCTTTCCCAGAGCTACTGCTTAGAGGTAGAAGTGGCTGCTTGAACATGAATGTACCTTCTTTAGCTGTCACCGGAGAAACACCCTTGAGCCATGGTGAGATGCCTCTCATGCCGCCACACCAAGTCCTGGGAGGCCATGGGGCATTAAGCCCTTGGATGCCAAGGGTGGGAACAAAAACTGGGTGGCTGCTCAAGAGAGAGACCCGCAATGCCACAGAAGGCAAACCATGCTTACCCTAGGGCTGCATGGGTCCACGCAGGGGAAATGAAAACCACACAGAGGCCTGTACCTGAATCTCTACATCCCAAAGCTGGAGATCTCCCTGATATCTGTCTACAGACACAAGAAATGTAGTTGATTCAGAAAATGGAATATTATTCTGTTATTAAAGAAGGACATGATGGATATACAGTAACATGGATGAACTATGAAGGCATATGTTAAACTGGACACAGAGCCAGACATTGCAGGAGGCTGTTCATACAAACTGCCTAATCAGAGCCCAATCTTGAACTTATTGGTGACAGTGAGTTAAAGGGGACGAGGACATGGTGACGACCAGGGGGCATTGGGCTTTCATGTTGGGTGACAAAAATCTTCTAAAACTGATGGTGGGATAGCTCACTGCTCTGTGAATATCCTTTAAAAAAATCTTGGGGGGCTAGAGAGATGGTTCAGCAGTTAAGAACACTGGAAGCTCTTGCAAGGGACCTGGGTTCAGTTCCCAGTAGCCACCTGACAGCTAACAACCATCTGCAATGAGCATTCCAGGAGATTTGATGCCCTCTTCTGGTCTCCATGGGCACTGCTCAACATGGGTGCACTTACATACATGTTTTATGTTGGAGGTGGAAAAAGGAGGTCTAGAAGTACAAGGTCCTACTTACCTACATACAAAGGTGGAGGCCAGCCTGGGCTACAGAAGGCCCTTTCTCAAAAGAAGAAGGAGAAGAGATGGAAGAAGAGAAAGAGGAGAAGGGGAAGAGGAGCAATGGGGGAGGAAATAAATAAATATCCAACGAATACTGTTTCCATTCCTGGCCTCAGGGCAGCGCAGTCTCCTGTTTCCATTCCTGGCCTCAGGGCAGCGCAGTCTCTGCACCTGGTTCTGGGGCTCTCAGAAGTGCAACCGCCCTACCCAACCACCCCAGACGCTGACAGGTTCCCTCCCCCAAGCTCAGGCCTTTGTCTTGTGATTGTTCTTCCCTATTTCTGAAGGGCCTTTGGAGGTGAGGTAGGGGAAATAAATAAGCAAGCCTGCATAAGTACTTCCCAGTGCATTCCGCAGTCACCCCCGTCATTAGCCAAATCCAGCAGGACAGCCCTGAGGTTCCTCTCCTCCCCTTTATCTGAGGAGGCGGAAGATCCACAGGTCCAGGTCGCTCCCGGTTTCTGGGGGACAGCAGAAGGCTTTAGAGGGGATGCGAGGCTCAGTGTCCCTGAGCAAAGGCTGCTGCCTTTCCAAGGACTCCTGCCCAGCTCTCCAATGCTAGCTTCCATCTGTGTCCAGAACCCAGGACGGCCCAGGTTCCGGCTGCCCCCCTGGTCCAGATGACCCCCCTTCATTGAGGGATCAGTTTCCCCAAGAATCTCCTAACTGAGTTTGACCTTGAGAACCAGTCTCACCAGAAATCCATCGCCCTGGACACCCAGGCTACCTGACCCCTCTGCAAAGCTCTTCTCAGCTCATCCATTAGAATGAATTATTTAATCTTGAAGAAAGGGACAGTGTGGGACTGGCCAGCACACAGGACCTGCCACTCTCTTCCTATCCCCAGTGGTAGGACAGCAGCGGGAAGGGCTCTGTGCACACAGAGAGACATACAGACACAGACACAGACAGACACACACAGAGATACAGAGATACATACATACATACAGACAGACAGACAGACAGGCACGCACACACACACACACACACACACACACTCACACAAACACACACACTTGATGCTACCTCAGCAGTTTCCAGCCCAGGCCTGGTTGTTGATTGGCTAGATGACCTGGAATGAGTCACTTCTCTGAGTCTTACACCTCTTCAGTCACTAAAGGAATCGGTGGAATTAGATCTTGGATTTTCAATCTTTTTACTTAATTTTTCTAAGTCCCTAATACGCTGCTTGGCCACACAGTGGGCTCTTGACAGCTTTGGCAGGCAGGAGGGGGAGAAGGAGGAGGTGGGAGGAGAAGGGGAGGAGGGAAGAAGGAAAGGGGAAGGAGGAGCTGAGGAGGAAGGAGAAGGAAGGGAGAAGGAAGAGGGGCCAGGGAGGAGGGTGGGAAGAGAGGAGAGGAAGTTCAAATTCCTGCCTAGTGCTTCAAAAACACGGTGGCCAGTATCTCAACAGCCTTTGTTCTGTTGACCGTGCAGGTGATTGTTCTATGAGAGGAAGTGGGCTGGTCCACTCAGATGACTGGGCTAGAGGACTGGAATCAGGCTGCTAACACTTGCTATAGTTCACAGCCAACAAGCAGAGAGTCAGATATCCCAGGTATAAAATCGACCAGCCTTTCCTGGTTACTCCAAGGAAAAGTCATCCTCATTCCTCTGTCCCAACAGCCACCAGACACCAGAGTGGAAGTGACTGGTCTAAGACCCCCGGGGGCCCCATGATGGAGCACAGCCTCTGGCCTCTTGAATTGCAGTCACTTTTAGACAGAGCCCAGAACCTCCGTGGATGACACATGTATCAAATGAAAACACTGGCTGCTGGGCACACCCGTTCCCTTGGCTATCTGAGGCTGAGGCCGGAGGGTAGCTTGAGGGAGGAGGTGTAGAGGTCAGCTTGAGCAACATGGGAGACCCCATGTCAAAAACAACAAAAAAATTTTACAGGATGTGAGGCTATATTTGAATTTCAGATGAACAAGGAATAATTGTATTGGTATAAGTATATCCCAAGAGATATTTGGGACATATTTAAACTAAGAACCATTACCGGTTAATCTGAAACCTGAACTTCATAGGAGGCCTGTGTTCACCCAGCAGCACACTTGCCACCCGTTATCATGTGACCGAGACGTGCCCTCTGCCCTGGCTCCATGTGGTACATCTACTGACCCACTGGACGCTGGCCTGATGCCCAATCATGGACATAGGGGTGGCAGTGACCTTGTAGACTGTGTTATCTCTTTTTCCAGTGTTGACAAGCCCCTAAGAAGCCTCAGGAGATGACAACAGTTCTGGGACAGTGCCAGGTGAGGCACAGGCCAGACAAGCCTGGTTCTCAGGACACGTGGCAGGCCCAGCTGGGGGCTCTGACAGCCACAGGGAGGACGGCAGGAGTGCTGGCCCGTGCCATGGCGTATGCCCTGCCCAGGAGGGAGGGGCAGGCAATGCTCAGGAGCTGCTGGCGGGGGCACCATCTGGGCTTCAGCCTGGCACCAGTGCACCACAAAAATCGTGAGCTGGGCCCTTCCCTCCTCCAGGCGAGAGGATCGGGTGTTGGAGCGACTCCCAGACGGGAGGGAAGCAAATGTAGGTCAGCTCTCCAGCCTACCAGCGATGTCACCTGCTCCTCGGGGCACAGAGGAGGCCACCAGGAGTTTGGGTGATCGAGGGACAAGGGGTGCAGGAGAAGGGCAGGAGGGGGGTCCCAGGGCTGGTTCTTCTTAAGGGCTACCCCTCAAAATGGGGTTCACATGGGGGTCAGGGGAGAACCCACCCTATATCCTTACAAAGCAACTCCCTGAGGGACCTCAGGGGGTTCTCTATAACTGGTACCCAAAGCCTCCCACCGCTGCCCCCTTCCTATCTGTTGACATGTAGGAAGCTATAGCTCAGGTCAGGGTTACAGGGTTCTGACCCCTTTATTTTTTTAATTTTTAAAAATTTATTCTTGTATATGTATGAGTGAACTGTCTGTATGTAGGTTTGTGCACCTGTGTTGTGCAGTGCCATGGAGGTCAGAAGAGGGCATCAGATTCCCCTGGAACTGGAGTTAAAGACGGTTCTCAGCCGCCATGTGGGTGCTGGGGATTGAACCCGGGTCCTCTGCAAGAGCAGTCGGTGCTCTTAACGGCTAGGCCATCTCTCCAGCCCCCTGACCCCTTTAATAACTAAGTTAGAAGCAAAACTACTATTTTGACGCAGCTGAAAGAGCCTTTCCATCTTTTGTCAGGCAGAGCACTTTTCTGTTTGGGGGAATCCTCTCCTGAGTCTCTGGGTCATGGAGAAACAGACTCCATTCCTATGCTTGTTGGTGAGGTGACAGTTCTTCAGGATGAGGAGGAGGGGATCACCAGGGTCTGCAGAGAGGAGGGGTGTGGGAGGTGGAGGGTTGGGGTCTGGGCCACATCCCGTGGGTGAGCCTCAAGGTGGGGTGGTGCTCCCACCCCTGCCCCAGGCTGAGTTCAATATGATGAAATCCACAGTAGGGCTTTAGAGCCTTGGTGGGTGGAGAGGGAGGCCACATCTTTTCTGGGGGCTCAATACTGGGGACAGATAACCAGTACTTAAAGAAAGAGAAAAGTTAGGTAAGGTATCTGGGGACCTTGGAACTGGATGGAACTGGACGGAACAGGACAGAACTGGATGTGTAGCCTGCTAGTAAGACAGAGGTCCCAGGGTTGGAGAGTTTGAGACCAGCTGCAGGGAGGAGATTATGCACTTTGAGCAACTGGACTGTGCCAGAGTAATATGGACAGATGCAGGCTGCCGATCCTCCCGGAGCTGATGGCCGGCAATTGAGTTCATTGGCTAAATCAAATTTGGATTCTGTGCAAAGTCCTTTTCTATTAAGTGCTCTAACATATATCACCTCTCTGAGTCCACTGATAGATCTTATTACCCATTACAAGACCAGACATGGCTTCTCAGTGCACAGGGAAGGCTGGCTGAGGGGAGCTAGTGGGCTTGGTGTGTGATTTAGAGGTGCAACAGTGTCACCCCAGCTTGACCAGGCAGGCTGATGAAAGCAAGATGGAGACGTCCTCTCTGGGAAGTCTCAAAACCCTAGTTGTGTTGTGGGAAGTTTGAGGGGGGAGGGCCAAGCCTATGTAGTAGATGAAAGTGGCCGGAGCTGGGTGCTATGTGGAGGGTGGGCAGTGGGCCTGGCAGGTGTTAAGTGTCCCTCTCGTGTGCCTCTGTCTCCTCGCTTTAGCTAGCACCTGTTTTCCTGTTCTCTTCTCTGGGGAGTTAGGAAGAATAAGATTCCAACTGGGCGTGGTGGTGCACACCTTTAATTCCAGCACTTGGGAGGCAGAGGCAGGCAGATCTTTTCGAGTTCAAGGCCAGCCTGGTCTACAGAGTAAGTTCCAAGCCAGGTGGGGGTCTAGAAAAGACGAAAGAAAGAAAGAAAGAAAGAAAGAAAGAAAGGAAGGAAGGAAGGAAGGAAGGAAGGAAGGAAGGAAGGAAGGAAGGAGAGAGATTCCCTTCTATATGTGAGGTCCTGTCCTTTGTTCATGAATGAGTCCTGCACATGCGCACCCTGACGGCCCGGTCTGGCTCTGATGCTGTGGTGGGGACAAGCAACACAAGTCCTTGTACCCTCAGAGCCTAAAGCCTGGCTGGGCAGGGGTAGCTGTATGTGTGTGTCTGTGGTAGCTATGACAACACAGAGGGCTCCCTGGGTATTCCTAGGACTAGAGAAGAGAATAGAGGGAGCACGGGTCAGGTCTCCAAGACAAACCCTGTGGGGGAGGACCGATGGGGAGCACCGGGTTCTTTAGGAGCAGCAGGAATGGCCCCAAGGTACCTCCCATTCCGTGTGGCTCATCTGGGATTCAGTCAGGCTGCAGAGTGGGAGGGAGGGACCGTGTGTGGTCCACATAGGGTGAGTGACAGCAGACTAGATTCTAACATCAACAGGAAGCCACTGGGGGCTGGGTGGGGGGTGGAGAGCTCAAGACAGGGCTGACGTGCCTGAGCTGGTGTTTGGGAAAACTCAGAGGGAAGGGGAAGGGCTGGGGAGAGGGGGCACAGTCACCTCCCCAGACAAAATCCCTGTGCTATGCATTCCTCTGTTCTGGGTGCTGAGGGTGGAGGGGGCCTATTGGCTCAGACTGAAAGAGAGGAAAGGTTGGTTAAGGATCCCAGAGAGGGACACATCCCTGACCCCAAATGGAAAGAGGCCTCCTGAAAGCCAAGAGCATTGGGTAGCTCAAAACAGAGATGCTCAAGAACTCCCAAGACCCGCAATCAGTTCAAGGCCCCTGCTGGGTGTCACAGGGAGAGTGGAGAAGTGACATGTGTGATGTGTACATGATCGGTGTCACAGACGTGCACTCATGCCTGTGGCTGGAGTACTTGTATGGAACTGGGAGTGGACTATAAATACAGTGCAATGTGGGACACCTATGAATGTAAAACACGGCAGATACGGGCTCCACTGCCAGCCAGGCGCCAACATGACACACCCTAGGCTCATTCTATGTGGCAGACAGTAGCCCAAGCCAGGACTGAGGGACAGCAGCAGGGCTGGGGGCCGGGGTTGGGGGGGGTTGGGACTGGTCCAGGTCTATTTTCTCTCTCTCTCTCTCTCTCCTTTCTCTCTCTCTCTCTCTCCTTCTCTCTCTCTCTCTCCTTCCTCTCTCTCTCCTTCCTCTCTCCCCCTCTCCCTCTCCCTCTCCTTCTCCCTCTCCCTCTCCCTCCCTCTCCCTTTCCCTTTCCCTCTCCCTCTCCCTCTCCTTCTCCCTCTCCCTCTCCCTCCCTCTCCCTTTCCCTCTCCCTCTCCCCCCCCCATTTCATTTCCCCTCTCCAGCTGCCCTGTCCCAGGCTATTGTAGCTCCTCTCATAAAGTCACTCGGGCTACATCTAATATTCAAATTAGTCTTTTCTGACTAATGATGGAGGTGGAGAGAGCCAGATCTGCTTGGTGCCAAGAGAGCGATTTGCCCAGAGATGTCAGGTGTTGAAATACTGACTCCCTGTGGGTACCAGTGGCTCCCCTTTTTCTGGCACCAACTGAGCCATCCTGAACTCACTACAGATTCTCAGATAATGCTCACAGAAATAGAATCCCATTTTGCCAGTGGGGAAATTGAGACTGGGGGAAATGGAAGGGATTTTCCCTGGGCAGTACCATAACAAGCAAAGAGAGCTGGAATTGGGGCTGGAGGGATGGCTCTGTGTTTAAGAGCAAGTACTGCTTTTGCAGAGGACCTGAGTTTAGTTCCCAGCACCCATGTTGGGATCTGATGCCCTCTTCTGGCCTTTGTGGACACCACACTCTTGTGTATAAACCCACACAGAGACACACATGCACATACATACACATAATTTAAAAAATAAAATAAAAAATCGCCAGGCTTGGCAGCGCATGCCTTTAATCCTAGCACTCGGGAGGAGAGGCAGGTCAATCTTTGTGAGTTCAAGGCCAGCCTGGTCTACAGAGTGAGTTCCAGGACA
The DNA here is from genome assembly GCA_009823505.1 of Rhizomys pruinosus. NCBI lineage: Eukaryota > Metazoa > Chordata > Mammalia > Rodentia > Spalacidae > Rhizomys > Rhizomys pruinosus. The sequence goes on from VZQC01013594.1 coordinate 4,671,887, forward strand.
GCTGGGGCTACAAGGAGACCCTGTCTCAAAAAGACCAAAAATAAACTAAAATAAACTAAAATAAAAAACGAGTTGGAATTCCAGCAAGCACTACCACGAGACACACCTCTACCTGGACTTATTACAGAAATGCCCAAGAGTTTGGAGGACAGGCTCCTATTGGTTTCCAGGATGGAGGCGGAGCCTCCAGGAGGTTCTGGAAGGACTCTTGGCCCAAACATGGACTTTCTTCAGTGTCTGTCACAGCAGGCTTGCACACCGCCCCATCCTGGTTCTGCTCTCTGGTGGCGCCTGGCTGTGCCCACTCTCCCACACAAGCAAGTCTGAACTGTTCCTTCAGAAGGCCAACCAGCCTGGTGCCTCCGCACTCCCAGGCAAGCCCTCTTCCCCCACCCCCATTTTCCCAGCATGCAATAGCTGTTCCCTGCCCCTCTCCAGACCCAAACTTGCTTCCTTCCTTCAACTCTCACTCACTGGGTTCTGTTTCTTGTTGGTATTAGGGATTCGACATAGAGCCTCAAGCATGCTAGGCAAGTGTTCTACTACTGAGCCATATCTCATGCCTTCTTTTTATTTTTATCTATTATGTTTGTTTTGTTATGTTTTTGACAGGGTCTCCCTAGTCCCATTCCTCCTGGAAGTTACTATGTGGACCAGGCTGGCCCCCATCTCACAGAGATCTGCCTGACTCTGAATCCTGAGGGCTGGGATAAAGGCACGTGCCACCATGCCTGGCATTTTATTATTTTGAGATAGTTTTAATAGGCTGCCCAGACTGGCTTTGAAGTCATTCTATAGCCCCCCAGGCAGGCCTTGAACTTATGAGGCTCCTACCTCAGCCTCCCAGGTGTATTGGGAATATGGATCTGTATCACACGGCCCAGTTTCATCATCATCATTATTATTATTATTATTATTATTATTATTATTGGTCCTTTTGAGACAGAATCTCCCTATATTGGTCCTTTTGAGACAGAATCTCCTTGAACCCACAGAGATCCTGCCTCTGTCTCCCAAGCACTGGGATTACAAGAGTGTACATGAGAGGGATTACTTTTTTTTTTTTTTGGTCTTTTTGAGACAGGGTCTCCCTGTAGCTCTGGCTGTCCTGGAACTCGCTCTGTAGACCAGGCTGGCCTCGAACTCACAGAGATCCATGAGAGGGATTACTTTTAAAAAATATTTATTTATTCATTTATTTATTTATTTATTTATTTATTTCTATGTGTATGAGTGTACTGTCTGCATGTAGGTTGGTGCACCTGTGTCGTGCAATGCCTTGGAGGTCAGAAGAGGGCGTCAGATTCCCTGGAACTGGAGTTAAAGACAGTTCTTAGCTGCCATGTGGGTGCTGGGAATAGAACCCAGGTCCTCTGCAAGAGCAGTTGGAGCTCTTAACCGCTGAGCCATCTCTCCAGCCCCAAGAGGGATTACTTTTAACAGATGTCAGAAGACTCATCTCAGTTGTGGGTGGCACCCCTTCCTGGCTGGGATCCCGGACTGTGGGAGGGGAGGGGGGAAGGGACCACCAGCATTCACCCTCTATGTTTCCCGACTGCACATGCAATGTGACCGCTACTTCCGGCTCCTGCTGTCTTGATGTCCCTGCCATGATGGACGGCAGCCTTGAACCAGGAGCCAAAATAAACCCTTTCTCCCCTAATGTACTTTTGCCAGTATTTTATCACAGGAATGGGAAAAGACATAAAGGCAGTGCCTAATGAAAGCCTGTCTTCCAAGAGTCGAGCACCATATGTTGGGTTCAGTGAAAAGCAGGCCAGGTGGTAGCACACACCAACCTGAGATCCTAGAACACAGAAGGCTTAGGGAGTGAGTCAGTGGTAGAGCACTTGCCCAGCACAGCAAAGCCCTGGGCTCCATCCCCAAGACTGAAAAGGAAAATAAAGGTAAATGGAAAGCGGGGGCTAGGGAGATGGCGCAGAGGATAAGAGCACTTGCTGTGCAAGCCTGATGGTCTGAGTTCAAATCCCCAGCCACCCACATAAAAGCTGGCTGCACTCATGTATGCCTACAACTTTAGCATTGTGGGGACTCCAGAAGCTCACTGGCTAGCCTCCCCATCCCAGAAAGCTCCAGGCTCAGTGAAAAACCTTGTCTCAGAGGAATCAGGCAAGAGTGATAAAGACACCTCATGTTCTTCTCTTAATCTCTGCACATGCCTCCTACATCAGCACACCTGTGCATACATGCACACTCCACGTACACAAAAATAAATAAATAAATAAATAAGAAAATGTAAAGGAAACCAGAACTCCAATGTCCAGGGACTGGTTTGGGGATAACAGGCTCTTTTAAGGATGAATTCCACGTGTGCTTTTTCCTAAGCAGACTGCACATGCACACACTTAGAACATGTTTCTGGGAGTCCTCAGACCATCTGCCCTCCTAAGAGCCCACGGATCCAAGTAGAAGACCCTCTAAGCTCCCTGAGACTTGGGGCTCTTCCTACAAGCCAAGGATGGCTGGTGCTGACCCCTGCTCCCCAGAGGGCTAGGCATTTCTACACTCCACAGAGGAAAACTCATTTAAGCCTCATGACCACTGTCTCCATTCTATGGAGGTAGGAAGAAGGCCCAGACAGGTTAGGTCCCTAACTCTAACTGGTCAACCTGACTCCAGACTTTCTGTGGCCAGTATAACATAGAGGTCATCTACCCATCCACTCATTCATCCATTCACACACCCATCCACCCACCATTCTCTCATCCATATACCCATCCATCCATTCATCCACCCACCATCTACTCATCCATATACCCTTCTATCCATTCATCCACCCATCATCCACTCATCCATATACTCATCCACCTACCCACCCATCCACGCACCATCCACTCATCCATATACCCATCCATTCATCCATATGCTCATCCATATACTCATCCACCCACCCATCTACCTATCCATAAATCCACCCATCCACCCACCCATCCACATATCTACCCACCCATCTACCTATTATCCCATCCATTTATCCAATTATCCCATCCATCCATCCATCCACTCATCCATCTATCCATCTATCCACTCATCCACCCATCCACTCATCCACTCATCCATCCATCCATCCATCCATCTACTCATCCACTCATCCATCCATCCATCTATCCTCCATCTACTCATCCATCTATCCATCCATCCACTCATCCATATATCCATCCATCCACTCATCCATCTATCCATCCATCCACTCATCTATCTATCTATCCATCTACTCATCCACTCATCCATCTATCCATCCATCCACTCATCTATCTATCTATCCATCTACTCATCCACTCAATCCATCCATCCATTAATCTACCCATATATCTACCTACCCATCCATCTTTTTTTGGTATGGTAAATATGTATACCACAAAATGTGTGAATATGCACAGTATGGTGCCATTTTCACATTCATGGTGTGCTGCCAGCATCAACACTACCTCTCTCCAGAACCTTCCATCTTCCCAAACTGAAACTGTCCCCAGTAGACACTGTCCCACTGCCCACTGCCCACAGCCCCGTGAGTCTCCTATTCTACTTTGTGTCTCTGTGGATTTGACAACTTAGGGATGGCCTGTGAGTGGAATCCTGGAGCCCTGGCTTTGTTGACTGACTTCTCACTGAGCGTAGTCTTCCAGGTTCATCCACATTGTGACAGGTGTCAAAATTTCCTTCCTTTTTAATTTTCTCTTTTGTAATACTGGACATGGCGTGGAGGTCCTTGAATGCACTAGGCAAGCGCTCGCCCACTGAGCTGCTGGCCCATCCTTTGGAGTTTTTGAGACAAGGTCTTGCTACAGAGCTCAGGCTGACCTTGGAAGGCAGCTATGGTCGCCACTATACCACCAATGCTGTACCTCAGGCTGACCTTGAACTCAAAATTATTCTTCCTTTTCATTTTAGTACTGGGACTATAAACTTGTATGAATATACTCTGTTTCTTCGTTTTTAAGAGTGAATAGTATGGGGCTGGAGAGATGGCCTAGCGGTTAAGAGCACCGACCACTCTTACAGAGGACCTGGGTTCGATCCCCAGCACCCACATGGTGGCCGAGAACTGTCTGAAACTCCAATTCCGGGAGAACTCCAGTTCCAGGGGAATCTGACGCCCTCTCTGACCTCCATGGCATTGCACGACATGGGTGCACAAACTTGCATGCAGACAGTACATTCATACACATACAGAAATAAATAAAATAAAAAAAATTAAAAAAAAAAAGAGTGAATAGTATTCCAGTTGGGTGTGGTGGCACATGCCTTTAATCCCAGGACACAGAAGGCAGAGGCAGGCGGATCTCTGAGTTCAAGGCCAGCCTGCTCTACACTGTCAGTTCCAGGCTAGCCTGGGTTACAGGGAGACCCTAGTATTCCACTGCATGTACAGATATATTTATCTTCTGTCCTCCATTAGACACTTGAGTTTCCTATTTTCTATCTTTGGATATTGTCGGCATGTTGATATAAGCACAGGTATAGAGACAGCCGTTCTGGTTTTATTTTCAGTTCTTTGGGCTGGATTCTATTGGGTCACAAGGTAATTCCACCATCAACATTTTCACAGAGGCCATATTGCTCTCCCAGCTACTGTGCCATTTCATGTTCCTACTACAATGCAGATTGCTCCAAGTCCTCATCCACGCTTAGAGTTTTGTTTTCCTGATCTTAGCCCTAACAGCCATACCCGTCCATTTCTTAATGTCCAGGCCTCAGTTTCTCCATCTGTGTAATGGAGACAGCGATCCTTAGGGGGCAGTGCTCAATGAAGAAACACACAGAAAGGTCTTAGGAGCCACCAGCCTGTGAGACTTGCTCAGCAACTGATACTCACTATTGCTACAGGACAGCTCCACCCTCCCCAGCTGCCTACCATTTCCTTCTAGCACGTTTGCAGTGGAGAGCTGAGGAAGAGAGAGGCTGGGGTGCGCAGAGAGGCGCTGCCCCTCCCTGCAACTCTAGATACCCCACCCCTCCCCTGGCAGAGGTTTCCTTCCCTTGGTTTCTATTCTTGTTCTTCTCCCTAGTCTCCAGTTACTGGTGATCAATAGGGACAGGATGTTTGTGAGGAAGACAGAGTTAAGAGAGGGGGCGGGGTCAAGGGAAGACCAGGCCAGAGGAGCCTAGGGCTCACAGTGAGCAGCTGACCTTGATCCCCAGGCTCAGTGAGGCCTCTGGGACCCAGCAGGTCCCTTCCCTCTCAAGGGCTTGGGACCCTCAACAGGGAGAAGACACAGCAATGCCCAGCGGAGAGCATGCGGAACAATGCCTCCCAGATGCGGGCCCATTCCTCTCTTGCCCCTGGTTGGTTCCTTGGACCCTACAAGAGTTTTTTGGACAGAGAAATTTGTCTCCAGGACAGGTCCTAGGGGTGGGAATTAGGTGTCCTCCCGGTTCTTTCTGACTCTTAGACCTGGTAGGCAGCCCCCACTGTGTCTGCCCTGAACGTGGCTGCTGTCACAGGTACAAGGACACACTGGAGAATGACAGAGTCGAGGGACACAGGCAGCTGGTGAGCTGTGCCGGTACAGGAGTATTCTGTCTCATATGTACAGTGTCAGAAAACTTCCAAAGATGCTGAGCTGAGATCTCTCTCTTTTTTTTTTTTTTGTATTTTTGAGATAGTGTCTCCCTTTAGTCCCAGCTGGCCTGGAGCTCACTCTGTAGACCAGGCTGGCCTTGAACTCACAGAGATCCACCTGCCTCTGCCTCCCAAGTGCTGGGATTACCACGCCTGGCAGATGCTGAGATCTTGGGAGGGAGCAGTTTTACAGGGGTGCTGTGTGTTCGCAGGAGGCCTGCTCAACACTTCTGCAGGCCACACTTTCCCTACTGCTTTAGTAGAGGTTATCCCTCCCACTGCCTCCCAGCCCTGGGTGCCGGCACTCGGGCCTGCAAACCCGCTAACCCAAAGTGCACACTTCACTTGCTTTTTTCTGGTGCTGGTGTGGCCACATCCTGTTCCCTGACAGCCCTGCCCCTCCCTCTGCCTCTCACCTCTCTCTCTCAGCCACTCTAAGTGGAGGTAGGGGACACTGGGACATGCTCTACTAAGCCTTCTTTTCATCGGCACCTCCTGTGCTGGCGGTGAGGGCTGTGCTGTCTCCATTTTGCAGATGAGGAAGCTGAGGCTCAGGCAAGGTGCCATTTTGAAGCTCACCTGAGGAGCTTTGCAAAAACCGTTTCTTCCAACATCCTCCACCCACCAAACATTCAGAGTGAGGCTTGGGCCGCCAGGGATGGGTTCTGTCTGTCCTTGCTACAAACTGCAGGAATGATCTCATTCCTCCTCCAATCCAGCTTTTGGCCCAGATTCACCACACAGCTCAAAGCCAGCCTCTCTTGCCCAGACTGCACAACTGAGCTCTCCCTGTGCAGAGGGAGGAAGTAGCTCCTGCCGGCCTCCTGCCTTCCAGGAGTGGGCCCCTAGGGACAGGGCTGCAGGGAGGCACAGCCCCAGGGTGCTGCTCCCTGGGTTTCACTCTGAGAAACCCATGCAGGCCTCTCTGCTTCAGCCCTGCCTGCCTCTTGCCCCTCTGTATTAATTCCTCATTGCTGGGGGCCCTGGAACTGCTTTGTCCCACCCCGCCAGGTGCCTCTGCCTTCCCACACCTGCCTTCTGTGCCATCTGGACCCTAGATCTGGGAAGCAGGTTGGGGTGCGGACTCATGTTATACATACTACTTAAGGATGGAAGAGTCAGAGCTAGGAGAGGAACTCAGAGGAACTCATTGAGTTTGTGGACTCAGAGTTTGTGGGGCCAGTGACTCCCCAGAGAATGCTGTGCGAAGCTCAGTTAACCTTGGAGAAGTCTGGGTTGGGATTCTGGCTGGTTGACATTTCGGGCAGCCAGGGCTAGCCCCATAGGGGAGCTCCACGGAGCTGGAGTCAAGTTCAGCTTGTTCAATACTTCATCCTGGGCTTGTAGGGTCTAAGCCCTGGGGAAGGGGGTGTTACTATTAAGGACACACAAAAAATGCATGGGAAGCTATTGGGGCAGATGCACCTGCAGAAAACACACTATGAATAATGTCAGTGGGTCACAGCGGGAGGCACTACAGCAAGAGAAACTCTTAGGAAAGGTCCAGAACCTAGGACCACCTCCGGAACTTCAGGGGCTTCCTCTGTTGGCTCCCACACCTGTCTCCTGCCATCTAACCAGACCTAATTAATCAATGACCAAGCTGCCAGAAGTGTACTTACTCATCTGTGAATTGATTGCTGCACTTTCGACACCACGACAGAGAATCCTTGTGCCCACAAAGGCTGGGTTCTAAGGGAGCGCTGGGACTGCCCTGCTGTCCCACCAGGGAGCCATGGGTTCCCAGTAGCCTTAATCTTGTTAAAGGCGGAAAATAGAGGTCTGGCGACAGGTGTGGAGGGGTGGGGCTTGAATTCCAGGTCATTAGAGATGGCTTGTCACCCCCACTGGGGCTTTAGGTGCACCACAGCCTTGACTGTCACTTATAGGAGAGAGCCTGCAGCGGCCTAGACAGCAGGCTCAGCATGGACCCTTCACAAAGTATAAGGGAAAGCCTTTGACAGTACTGAAAATAAGGGTCCCTTGTAGCACTGTACACTAGGCAGAAAACAGGCCAGGGTCCTGGGAGGGCCTAGGGACTCAGCTCACCCCGAAGACGGGTTGAGACTGTACAGAGAAGGGACGGTGGGTCTTGTGGCGACCAGATAATTGTAACCCAAGATCAGAGGTCGCAGAGCTAACCAATCGCTGATAGCCTGGGCCCCTCATTGCTTACACAGTGCTTTGAAGATCTGTGTTAATTATCAACTTGACAAAATGTAGATCACCCAGGAGATGAGCCCTGGGCTTGCCTGTGGGGGGTTATTGATTGTACTAATTGAGGTGGGAAGACCTGTCCACTGCGGGTGGCGCCATCCCCTGGCTGGGATCCTGGGCTGCGTCAGTGGAAGAGGGAGCTGAGCAGCAGTAGTTTTCTCCTCTCTCTGCTTCCTGACTGTGGATGTGATGCGAGCAGCTGCTTCACGCTCCCTGCCATGACTGTACCTTAAGTTGTGACCTAAAATAAACTTTCTCCGGGCTGGAGAGATGGCCTAGCGGTTAAGAGCGCCGACCACTCTTGCAGAGGACCCGGGTTTGATCCCTAGCACCCACATGGCGGCCGAGAGCCGTCTGAAAGTCCAATTCCAGGAGAACTCCAGTTCTTTTTTTTTTTTAAATTTTTTTTATTAATTTTATTTATTTCTGTATGTGTAGGAATGTACTGTCTGCATGCAAGTTTGTGCACCCGTGTCGTGCAATGCCGCGGAGGTCAGAAGAGGGTGTCGGATTCCCCTGGAACTGGAGTTCTCCTGGAATTGGAGTTTCAGACGGTTCTCGGCCGCCATGTGGGTGCTGGGGATCGAACCCGGGTCCTCTGTAAGAGCGGTCTGCGCTCTTAACCGCTAGGCCATCTCTCCAGCCCCGAGAACTCCAGTTCTAGGGGAGTCCGACACCCTCTTCTGACCTCTGCAGCGTTGCACGTCACGGGTGCACAAACCTGCATGCAGACAATACATTCGTACACATATGGAAATAAATAAAATTAAAAAAATAAAAAAATAAAATAAACTTTCTCCCTTAAGATCCTCTTCTCAGACTATTTTATCACGGCAACAGGAAACAAAACCAAGACAATGGTCATATATCAGATGACATCCAAAACATCTTTAAATGTCTATCCCAAGCTGAGAAAGGCTAGAATTCACAGGTGTCCATAACACAGGGCCTGAGTGTATATCAGCTTCAGTCTTGGTTCAGCCTTGAACCCGACTTGACTCCTGATCGGCTTACCTTTGCCTCCTCCTTCCAGCAGAATCCACATGCAACACAACAAGAAAGAAAATGCAGACCAGAGCTGCAGCTGAGTCCACCCTGCCCCGCCCGTGCCACCAGACCTCTGCACTCCAGCCAACAGGACAGAGGGAATTGGCTTTTCCACTTCACTCAGTGTCTCCACCTGCTTCTTCCCAATCCTGGTCAGGATGTGAAAATCACGCACAGGCATGCTGTATATGTAATAAGACAGGATAACACTCCACACATGGGGCAGCTAATGGCTTTTCCACACACCAGGAGATACTCCCTGGGCTGCACAGACCCTGCTGTGGCAAGGTGTGCAGGCTGTGAGGTCATGGCTGGGCCCCTGGTGCCTGACCACCCTCAGGCCTCACACCACTCTTTGTTAGCCTGGCCCAGTTCTCTCATGCAGTCCCTTTGACCAGGATCCATTTTATTCAACACTTTTTTCTAGCACATACTGCACACTGGGCACCGCTGAGCCCTTTGCCAACTTTGACTCACTTAAACAACCAGAGACCAGAGGGAAGAGGACCCAGATTCCGTGCTCCGCAGGTGGCTCAGGGGTAAGGTCTGTCATAAAGCCAGCATGTTATCTACAGAATGATCAAACCGCTCAGGCGGTGTGGAGCCTGTTAATTACCCGCTATCTACACAGTTCCATAGAGCCCCATGACCATCTCTGGAATTCCCACAGAATACCCTCAAACTCCATTCTTCTCCAGCTCAGCAGGCTTGGGCTGGCCATACCCTGCACATTTCCAAGAAAGTTCCAACCTTAGCCCAAATCCTGGGATATGTCATGTAACTTCTAAGCCCTTGGAGTGTTGTGGCTGATAAGTGTTCCATATTCTTCTGGGGACTTGGACTATGATAGGTCTAGGGTTGGAGTATGGTTGAGGCTGGTGGCTTGGGCGGTGTAGTATCTCTGGAAGATGTGGAGAACCTGGCTGTCCTCGTTTGCTTTCTACGGCTGTGATAAACACTGTGACCAAAGTGAACTTGGAGAAGAAAAGGTTTATTTCAGGTTACAGCACAGTCCTCTCCTCCTTCTCAGGAAGGCAGGGCAGGACCACAACTAGGAACCTGGCGGCAGGAGCCGAAGCCCAGCCCATGGAGGAGCGCTGCTCACTGGCTTCCTCCTCTGGTCTGCGCTCAGCCTGCTTTCTTGTACAACCCAAGACCACCTGCCCAGGGGTGACATCGCCCACAGTGGGCTGGCCCTCCCATATCAGCCATCAAGAAAATGCCCCCAGAGGTGACCACAGGCAAATCCGATAGAAAAAACTCCCCAGTTGAGGTGTTCCTTCTTCCCAGGGGTGTCAAGCTGACAACTGATGCTATCCAGCACGCCCACCAAGGTCTGCTGCATGGGACTCAGCCACGCCTGGTGATCCCTGAATGCTGAGGCATGAAGAAGTGTATGCTGGCCAGGAATATTCCACCCCTATTGTCACACGCCGCTGCTGGGAAGATTAAGTGCTACCTCTGTACCTCACCGGGGAGAACTGGATGTTGAACCTGAGCCTCCCGTCCCTGCCTTCTGCACTATTTCCTGTGGCTCTACCTTTTCACTATAATAAACTATGACTGTGAGTGAACCGGCTTTACTGACTCCTGAGTTTTTCTAGATGAACCTTAGAGTTTTGGAGACCTCTGGACTGTTGCTATGGGGCGTCCCCTGCATACGGGCACCAAGCTTTAGCCCAACCCACCCGCCTGAGCAGCTCCACTCCTGTACTCCCAGGCCCCATGAAGGACATTCATCACCCACACAGGCTCCTCCCACTATGGCAAAGCTTCAGTGTCTGACGGCATAGTCCCAGTTACTATAGGCAGCTCCTTCGATGTAGCACCGGTGATACCTGAGGCAGGTAACATCCTGGCAACCAGGTGACATCTTCAGACAAGATGATGCCTAGGTACCAAGGAACATCCCTAGAACCTGGGGACAGCCTAAGAACAAGGTCATGTCTAGGTACCAAGTGACAGCTGCAGTGACATTGAGGCACCAGGTAACATAAGATTTCAGGAAGGAGACATCCTGTGTGACATTCCCTGTGGTCCCCTGACCTTCCTTACCTGCCGATGACTTCTATGTTGGAGATGGCGTAGAAGTACTTGTACAGGTTTTCCCGCTGGACATAAGTGCCACCCAGCGCCGGACGCAGGAGTCGCATGCGCAGGTCGGTGAGTGTGAAGAACTCCTTGAGGCCCTTGGCACTCTCCAGCCGTGTGTACAGGTTGTCCATGTTGCGCAGGTCGGGGCCTGCAAAGATGGCAAATCGGTCCCGCACCTCAAAACGCACGTGCTTCTCCTTCTTGGAGCCGGCCCAGCGTGAGTACTCCTCGGTACACAGCACCCGGTGGGCACTGGAAGGTGACATGTCTCGGGCCCGGCGGGCAGACATGCCAAAGGCCTCCATGCAGTCCTCGGCATAGAATTGGTAGGGCTGCCAGGTGCGCCCGTTGTCCAAAGACTTCTCCAGGACCATGACTGTGGGCCGGCCATATTCAAAGGTCATCACCACATCGTCTGTCAGCTCCACGCTCTTGTTCCAGGACAGCGTGATGTTGGCCTCCAGTGGGCTTGGATAGCGGCTCCACGTGACACTCTGCCAATAGGTGGCCAGTCCCTCGTCCTCCCTGTCGAACATGAGCCGGGGCGGGTGGGCCAAGTCAGGGTTGGAGGCGTCACACTCGTTACTGCACAGGTAAGGGTTCTCCTGCAGAGGGAGAGGGAGGGGAGGTGGGTGCTGGTCGCTGGGAAGGGCCTTTGGAGCCCCTGCCCTGTGCCCGGCCATCTTCTGGCCATCGTGGAGCCCCAGGTCCACACAGCAGGAAGTGGCTGTCCACATAAAAGATAGGCATATAATAAGAATACAATGGGTGTCGGACAGAGGGGCGGGGACTGTTAGGACTCTGCACTTTCTATTCAGTGTTCTGTAAACTATAGCTGCTCTAGATGGTAAGCTTATTAATTAACAAACAAATCCCTGTCACTGACAGTCGCACAGCACTCCAGTCCATTCAAGGTCCTTTTGATGAATATTTCAGGTGTCTGCATAGAGACAAAGTGGCTTGGATCTGAGTTAAAACCTCTTGCTCTCTAATGAGCTATGTGGTACCCTCGGGGGGTAGAAGCATTGCCTCCACTGCCCGTCCACCCCCGCCAGTGACACTGCAGTCAGCCTATGGACATGATCTTTGATCCTCCAAAGTGCAGGACAGGTGCCCAGATAGCCCAGGGCCACTTGGTAGGCTCAGTTGATCCTGGGGTCTCCTAAGGTGGGACCTACAAAGCCCCACTTGAACAAAATAGCTCTGTCCTCAGTGTCCTGTGGTGTCGTGTCTCCACTCTGTCTGCCTGGCTGTGCTATGGGTGGGACCAGAAACCTTGGGGTTCAAGGAACTCCCAGCACCTGAGTCCAGCACCTTACTGAGTGAAAGAAGAATCCATGGCCCAGACAAGACAAGCCCAAGGCTTGGGGGAGAGGGGCTAAGAGAAGGATCCCAGTCCTTCCCCACCCTCCTCTCCTTCCTCCCCACCCTTCTCTCCTTCTTCCTCCTCCTCTCCTTCCTCCCCACCCTCCTCCCCCTCTCCTCTTCTCCATCCCCCCTCATTTTTTTCCCTCCCTCTTCCCTACCCTTCCTCCCTTCCTCTTCCTCCTTCCTTCTCCTCTCCTGCTCTACATCGCCTTAGGAGTTCCTACCTTGATGTCTGGGAAGCTCACAGGCATGGTGACAAAAGCAGGACCTTCCTGTCACTTCCACTGTTGACTCTGCCCAGGTCATACTGTGTCCTGTGCTATTGTCTCAAATAGGAAGAATCTTTTTTTTTTTTTTTTTTTTGAGTCTTTTCGAGACAGGGTCTCCCTGTAGCCCCAGCTGACCTGGAACTCACTCTGTAGACCAGGCTGGCCTTGAACTCACAAAGATCCGCCTGCCTCTGCCTCCCAAGTGCTAGGATTAAAGACGTGCGCCACCACGCCTGGCTCAAATGGGAAGAATCTTAAGTGGCCCTATGGGCTCTGACTGCAGAGGCCAGGCCCAGGGACTGGGAAATGGTAGCAGGCGGCCAGGGCCGGAGGAGCCAGGCTGACCACAGGTCACTCCCAGGCCCTTGGCAGCAGGAGACAGCAAGGGCACTCTGAGCCCGGGGGCAGAATAAGCCCTGTTGTGCACCTGGATGTGAGCTGGGGGTCAGCTTGACCCAGGCTGGGTGCCTCCTCCTGCTGCCTGTACCTTGCCAGGGGCTGAACTGTATTCCCACAAATTCATATGTTGATGCCTTAACCTCCAGTACCTCTGAAGGTGGCTGTGTTTTTAATTATTTTATATGTATGAGTGTTTGCCTACATGCACAGGTGTGTACCATATGCACATGTGGTGCCTGAAGAGGCCAGAAGGAGGCACTGGATCCAGAACTGGACTAACAGATGGTTGTGAGCCACCATGCAGGTATTGGGAACTGAACTCCACAAGACCAGCCATTGCTCTTAATTACTGAACCATCTGTCTTAAAGACAGAATCTTTGAGATGAAAAGGGCCACCGTATTAAAGGAAATCCTCGGATGGGCCTACTCCAGCCTGCCTGAGGACCTCATAAAAAGAGAAAAAGGACACACAAAGAAACACATGAAGGAGGAGAGGCACAGGGGGAGGTAGCCACAGACTAGATGAGGAGCTCGGACGGCCTCAGGAGGAATGCTACTCTAACAGCTTGACTTTGAACTGTGAGCTCATCCCAGATGAACCAAAGAGGAGATGGGTGGAGGACGAGCTCCATGGACAGCGGCTCAGGGGGACATGCTCATCCTGGGTCTCTCAGGGTGTCTTTCTGGGGCCTCTGCCGTGAGCCTGGTTTCCCACGCTGCCTTGCCTACCTCCAAAGCTCCTGTCAACCAGCACTAAACCACGTCCTTTCCTGGGCTGCCTGGTAATTTTATTAATGGCCATTTGTCTCGTATTGGCTGTCCACGTTCTTGCCATCCCCAGCTGCTGTAAGTCACCACACCTCATCTTTTCCCTGGCCTCTCTTCCAGGCCCATGCCTTACGTACCTCCAGCCTGCTACTGGCCCTGGGGCCAGGGGAGGGCGGGCGGTGGGACACAGAGGGTCCCTCAAGCCACCAGCTGCTCTTGGCTTGTCTGTCACTGGGAAAACAGATGCAGTGGCTCTGCCAGGGGCTGGGGACTCCGGCCTGATTGAGGACACCCTGTCGTTCAACCTGCAGGGCCTGCCGTTTCCCACCCGGGGCCCCAGGAAGCAGATGGTCAGAAACTAATGAATCAGCCTGTGTATTTACCAGCCCGGTGCAGGCTGCAGAGCGCGCTTCGCCATCCACCAGCACAGCAAATGATCCCAAGCCACGGCCAGTGCAAGCCTCTCCCCATTGCTTCCCTTTTTCCCTTCATTCGAAAGTCTTGAAATCCTGTATCGGTGGAGAGGCACCAGCTGTGTGTGTCTACACTGAGCCCACGTCCTCTCTGAGCACAAAGCTGGCTTGGGTGATGGCTTGCTTTCCCTCCCTCCGTAGGGAGAATTCCAGGGATGGATCTGGGAAAGGCTCGGCTGGCCCCACCCCCACCACGCAGGAGGCAGCGGTGGCTTCCAGGGCCTTAGGCTTCCAGATCAGATTAAGTGATCATGAAAACAGCTCAAATAAAGTGGCTTGACATAGGGGGCCAAAGTTAGGTGCGTGTCAGGCACATTCCCAATCTTGCAGACTGGTACCCAACCCTTGATGCTATCAAAAGCAGCAACTGCTTCTTTGACCATTTAATGATTGGAATCCCAAACGATAAAACAAAACAAAACAAAAAAATCTCACATACCTCTCATTAAAAAGGCTTGGTGTGGCTCAGTCAGTAAATACTTGCAGTGCAAGCATAGATTGAGTTCTATCCTCAGACACTATGGGAAAAGCCAGGGGAGGTGGTGCAGGTATAACCCCAGCACAGGGGAGGGAGACAGATGGATCCCCGGGGTCACTGGCCAGCAGTCTAGCCTAATTAGTAAGTTCTAGGCCAATGAGCGAGTGTCTCAAAACCAAGGTGGGAAGTCCTGAGGAATGATGTATGTACACACGTGTACACACACACACACACACACACAGAAAAAGAGAGAGAGAGAGAGAGAGAGAGAGAGAGAGAGAGAGAGAGAGAGAGAGCCTTGCAGCTTCCCCTGCTCAAATGTAGTTACATACCATACACATTTCCCATACAATTTCCAATGGTTTCTGGAGCCCCAAGTCTGGGTTAGGATGCCCTGTTTGAATCTGGGGCCATTAAGGAAACAGGCTCTATGGTCTAAAGGCCTAAGGTCCTGCTGGAAGGACCTTAAGAGGTTATGTGACTTTGACTTTTCTGAGCTATGTATGTCCTATGAGATGGTGTATATGACACACCTGGACAACATCCCCACGTGATAGTGATAGTTTTGACACAGCAGACTCATGTATAGGAGCTGGGAGGGGTCTCTCTCAGCAAGCTTCTGAGAGAAGGAGGCAGACTCTAGAACCACAGGCTTCTTGTTGGAGAACCTGGGAACTTACTCCAGGACCCAGGCCACCTTGGATGCAGGCTGTCTTGGTGACACTGGCCTGGAGGAACACAATAACTCACACACACACACACACACACACACACACACACACACGTTGTTATTGTCACTGAGTACACATCAGCCCCATGTCAGTTCCTCTGGACTCCAGGGGACCCAACCTTGGAGAATCCTGGGGAATCTGAGCCCAGCATCTCTGCAGTTTTTCTGTATCCAAACATCAAGTATCAAGCAAGTCACCTGGAAAGCTGGCAGTGCAGCCAGCCTGGGCTGACAGCACAGGGAGGCAGGGTGAGGTGGGCATGAAAGGTAGCTTGCAAAGACTCCAAGCAGCAGA